>BGPR01014763.1:234-31966 GCA_013235015.1 Araneus ventricosus
TTAAGGAGAGGTCAGGCATACAGACTATAGAGCATGATCAGAAAGGTTTCTTACAAACTTTAAGGAGAGATCAGGCATATAAAGTATGATCAGAAAGGTTTCTTGCAAACTTTAAGGAGACGTCATGCATACAGACTATAGAGCATGATCAAAAAGGGGTTTTACAAACTTTAAGGAGAGCTCAGACATACAGACTGTAGATCAGGTTCAGAAAGGGTTTGTACAAACTTTATGGAGAGGCCAGGCATATAGAAATAAATAATTTTTGGAATAGATCATGGAGTAAGAAGCGTAAAAGAGAGCCGCTACAGAGGGAGCTTAGTCAGTGAATAAGGTAAAAGAAAAGGGTACACCAGATGAAATGTAGAACACAGATCGAGTGAAATAAAAATTTACAATATTACAATAGCCGAGTTACGTGATCAACAATATTCCGAGTAGTATGCGGCATGGCAGGTTCAATAATGGCAAATAGGACATAGTATCAACAGAGCACCACTCCATAATCCTGCAACTGTATTTGGAATGACTGATTCTTTAAACAGTCCAGTTTCAACAACAGGCCTTTGAAATACTTATAAGCCAGGAAAAATAGGATTTTCCGTCCAAATAATTCGCGGAAAGCTCGAAACTGTTTTAATCTCTTTATTTATATGCAAAAAGAATTATTTGAAGCTTTCTCCAATTTTCAGATGGTGTTTCAGGTGGGGGGGCCACGAAATCCCCCAAGTTTTCGACCTTTTTTCCGTTTCTCGACAATAACTCACAAACGACACATTTCTCATAACGTTTGCCAATACAAATGTTAAAGTGTATAAAATTCTGCATTGAATGCTGCTCATTTTTTGAATTAGATAAAGTAGTTTAGCGCAATGCGAGTTCAGAAAACGTCAATTTTTATCATTTTTTGACACAAGTTGCATATTTTTTATTTCTGGTCTCATTTTTTTAATGTAAAATGCTTTATATATAAAATACCACTATTTAGAATATTAAACAGTATCAAATATTAGACCTGACTATATCTTTGAACACTGCTACCAAGATTTTCACAAAACTTTTCTTAATTTCGCTTACCAGCTTGAAAGCGAATTTTCTCTGTAAATGAAAAACCAACTTCTGCGAATCACTGAACTTAACAATTCAGTTTAACATACACTTGTATCATTTATTAAAAGTATAAAATATGAAGTACAAATTAAGAAAAAGGTTTCAATTTACAAATTAGCAGTTTTTAGGAAGAAAACGATCCAACACGTTTTTGCACTTTGGCACCTTTTGTTGAGGCAAACTCCAAAAACTGCTCTTGTTCAAAGACATTGAAAGCATCTTCATCCAAAGGTTTTTCAACAGCTTCGTCATCAGAAATAATTACATCATCATCCATTGTTTTAATGTCGTCTGTATAATGTTTCACTACACACCTCTCTGCAGTTGAATCAAATCGAAGAACATTTCATTCCTTGCTTCCTACAACCGCAAGCATTCCTACATCCCTTGGAACATTTGCAGGCAGCATTGTTAAGCAGTTCTTCTGGGCCTTGTAAGGCTGTTGATGTTAAAGCTAGCAACACATTATTTGTTGCCTTTTAATCCCGTTTAACCGGGTCTAGCATATGACCAGTCCACAAACTGACCTGGCGAAAGGCCCTCCATTGATGTAATCGAGAACTTCTTCAGTAGGAGGAAAAATAGCCAAGTTTAAATTATTTTGTACTTGGGTAAATATTGTGAAGCGAATCTTATTGAGTGAACTTGATTGAAGAGAGGATCCATACACAGCAGAAATGATTTTCTCATCAGCAGCACATCCTTCATGGACAGCAGTTTTGAAGTGTGTTGGGGAATAGAATAGAGTCTCTGTTTTCCTTCTCCAGAATTCATCAAAACAATCGAGTGTTATCTGGAGCTAAAGCAGTAAGGATCACTGAGAGGTCTATGTCTTCTCCTGCTATAATAAAACAATCAGATTGACGAGCACCTTCCTACTGACGATTGTTGCGTCAGCATCCTCTGCAACTTGATCAACAGTCATCAGCAAAGTTTTTAATCAGCATTGAAATGAGGCGTTTTTTATTCCCTTCAATTGAGAGGATTTTTTTCTTTTAGCAAAGTCAGCAGCATTGTTTCATCAAACTCAACGTTCACTGCTACGTACTTTTTTTTCCTACGGAAGCGCTAGCAGATTTCGTACTCTTTTCTGTCGGTTCATCTGTATATTCATCAATTACTACGATTGATCTTGAGCAAAAAATGCTTTGTTACATATTCAGCGTATTTATTAAGAATTTAGGGGAACTTCTCTTTGAACTCTCATGTTACTTGATGAAGAAGAAACTCTCCATCAATTACATAAAGAGCATTTTGAATGTTTGACGGAGTTATCACTGTATTAAACAGATCGTAGTAAACAGATTTGCGATGTTTTCTCATCATTCCACGTTCATCAAATAAAGATGATGTGTAAAGAGCCAATACAAAATTAAAATAGTTTTTGAGTTCTGATTCTGCTTTTCTATGAAATCATGTTCTGCTGAAAATGGTGTATGGGCACTTCTTCCTCATGCAACTTTACACTACACTTGACTGAAATTGCTCCCAGTAATGCTTTCTAGGCTTCAATGTCCAAATTAGTCTGACAGAGGTCAATTTATTTTTTGATCTCCGATTACAACTGCAGACAATGACATTGCATACTCCCCAATTTTGAATGGATTGTGGTAACTGAACCAATCTTGGATTTTCTTGAAATTATTGTTACCCCTATTTACTCTGGATAGCCTTGCGTCCACATGTTGTTCTGTGGTTCAAAATGATACTCCACAAAAGTTCTTCTGTTAGTGTTAGTCTCCTGTTCCTGTTTAGAAACTCCCATAATTGTAGCCAAAGTCTCAACCCTTTTATCCAATTTGCTGTCGTTAATCCTTTTTCCGTTAGTTAACCTCCAGTAATTTTCTCCAGCCGCCAGGCTCCTATTTCGGGGGTATGCGTGGTGATAAAGTACTGTTCATAGTTCTCATCAATGTCTGTTAGATGTTGGGTTAGGGGGAGCCAGCCTGCATAAAAACCAATCCCACTATAGGCGTCTATGGGAGTGTCTTTTACCACTCCAAGTCGATCATTGTTCCCGCTAGGGTTTCTGTGTTTACTTTGATTGGCGCGAAACTGAGTTTTTTCTTCATCGTGTTTTTAAAACCATCCATCTTCAATTTTAATCAACAACTTCACAATTAACATATTATTAATAACAAATTATTTTCCACTTTAATTCTTGATCATATTAAGCTCGTTGGTAAGTATTTATGTATTTGAATATTTTTCTAACTTATGCGCATTCGATTATTTACTTTAGCAAAGAATTATACACTATATATTTATTTCATGTTTAGTTTTAAAAATGCATTCATATTCAATGACACTCAAGAAGGAATTCATTCTACTTTAAGTCACACACACAGAAAAAAAAAACTACAAAGTAAAAATATTTACATCCTTATAACAGATAACATCTCTCGGTCGTCGAAATAGAAAAACTTTACAAAGCATTTCTCGCCAAAAAAGGGAAATATCGCCAAATATTGGCATCGAAAACACTCCCTCATAGGCGCCTATAGTGGGATTGGTTTTTATGCAGCCAGCCTCTCTCATATAATAGGAGGAGGCGCAGTAGCTTAGGGCAGTTGGTTGCCAGTAGGTAATGTTTTTCCAGTTGGCAGTTGGCACAGTTTCACTTGTGAATGGCCCAGCAAATTTTATGAGCTGAAAATGGAACTGGTCGGATAAGAAGGCCTCTAAATTGATTGGATAGGGACTGGTCTGATCTCAATACGCTCATATGTTATTTTATGCAGGATTTGATGCTGTACCATATCGAAATAGCGGTAATTTTCATATGATGCATTTTACATCAGTAAAACGAGGTAAAAAATCCAAAATATCCAAAATACTTAAAATTGACGTTTCCTGAACTCGCACTGTGCCTCAACTACTTTACCTAATTTCAAAAATGAGGTAGCATTCGCCGCAGAGTTTTATGCACTTTAATTTTTGGATTGTCAAACGTTTTAAGAAATATGTCGCTTATGAGTTATTGTCGAAAAATGGAAAAATGGGCGAAAATTTGTGGATTTCGGGACCCCTCACTTGAAGCAATATCTGAAAACTGGAGCAAACTTCAAACAACTGTTTTCAGATGTAAATAAAGAGATTAAAATAGTTTCCAGCTTTCCGCGAATTATTTCGAGGCACGGCCATTTTTTGGTCTTAGTTCCTGGCCTATTAACCATTTATAGATCTCTGGTTTATATACGTACCACCTACGAAAGATTAGTTCTGGTTTCGCTAAAAAGTATTATAAAATGATAAAAAGAATAATTGGTTGCTTAGCACTCTATTGAGCTACAAGTTTGACCCAGAAAAACATTCATTCTATCGTTTAATCGTAACTAAATTCAAAAGTGTTAAGTGTACTTATATCATTGCCCGTTCACGGCGTAAGTGTTTTCGTAACGATATCGAATTTCAGGGTTTGTCATTAAATTTCAACTCGCGAAAATTTTTTCACAAACAATGGACACAACAGAATTTGTGTTATGTCTGAAATGTTCTTATATTTAAATATCATTACTTGTTATTGGATTTATTTAAATTCAATTTTAATTTCTTGAACTCGAGAAAAACTTTTAATACAGTAAGAGGTTTTTTAGATTCGTGATCTTCCTGTTAACAATCTCACACATATTTCCTCTTCATTTTTTGTGAGCTGCATATTTAAATTATGTACTTCAGAACATTTTGTTTGTTTCTCAACACAAAAAATGATTATGATGATATTAGTAAAATTATATTAGATTGCAAAAATTTCATTTTTATGCAATGAAGCGCGTCGACAAGCCGTTCCATCAAATGCAAAAGGAACTTCAAAATTTAGCTTAATTAAACATTTAATTTGAATTCAAAGAAATTCCATCGCTTTGCACTAAAAACATTCTAGCAGATTCTCTAAAATTCCATAAAAAAAGTGGTAAGTATACTTGCCAGTGAGCATTCAGAGATATTTTTAACCTTAATTCTCAATGCAAGTATGCTTAGTACTCTCAGTCTCCCAAGAAATATCTTTGGTAAGAATATTTACCGCCCGTTTCCATAAATTAATTGGTAAACCAGCAGCATTTTGATGTTTTCTATTTACAACATTAGCTTATCATATATCCCCAAAAAAATTATTTAGAGGTGCTCCGGAATTGTGTCCTATAAAGGGTTAAGTTCAGTGTTCAAAGGAGGTTACCGTCTGAAGCGAAACGCGCTTCGCATGTTGTTATTTATGCAACTGCGTTATTGTACTATTGTAAATTTGTATTCCATTCAATCTGTGCTGTACATTTCATCTGGTGTATCCTTTTCTTTTACGTCATTCATCAACAATGAGGCTTCCGGTAGTAGTGAATACTCTTTGCACTTCTGGCTCCTATTATAGTGAGAAAATCTTCATGTGGGCCTGACCTACGTTTAAAATTACGGATATATAGTAAGTATTACAGTATGAGTATATCCTTTGGTGAAATCGTCCAAAACTGTTATAATGATCGACATTTTTGATCAAAAGATTATACGGCATATTTCATTTATCTACTCATTCCAATTTGGAGTTGCCGTTTTGACATAAATATGCACACAGATAGTCTTTTCTTTGAAGGGGTTTATTCAAATTCTGTTGTATATCTACAATTTTGATTTAAAATCCACATGAGAAATTTTATCAATCTATGTTCTTCCTTTATTGAATCATTGTGTTCACATAGACGGGCATAGAGATACAAAGATATAATTTGAAAATTATTTTTTCAAACTAATGGAAGTTTGTAATGTAGAGACTTGTCGAATTATAGGGATCATTTTTTTTTATTATTATTTTTTTTTTCGTAGAATACAAACTTTCTCTGTCAATACTTCGTAAGCAAGAAGTTAAAAAATAGAAAATCAATACTTCAAATATAAAATAGTTGCTCATGTTTTCGAAGCAAAAACCAACAGAATATACTGTTCTTTTGCAGGGAGAAACAATTTCGATAGTTTTTACTGCGAAATGGTTATTAAAAAAATAACATCAAAATCACATGATACCAAGTAATACTGCTGTCCTGATTTTTTCCCATCTACTTTCACAGAAATCTACTTGTTGTGAAATGAAAAAAGGGAAAAAACATCCTAGCATTTTTTTCTACCCCAACAAGTTCCCTATGCGCTCTTCTTTCTGTAGAGGAAAAGCAAGTATCTAACTGAATGGGCTTCTTTCAGAAGTCGATACGTACGCCGTCTGTTGGAGCGTTTTCATCTAATGAACGAGAAAAGAAGCTTTTCGGGGAAGCTCGTAAAAGACGGAATTAAGCTCTTCTGCATCGATATAATATCTCGTGGAATGCGCAAAGTAAGGGAGTATGTGCCAAATGGGATGCATCCAGATATTTCAGTAAGAAAGCTATTTTATAAAAACATTCATAGTAGGGATAGTTTTAAAAGGCAGAGTCTAAAGTATATAGGGGAAAGTGGAGTAAAATCGGATAGCTAAGGTTCGAAGACCTGTTGGAGCTATTCGACAGAGAGCTTGTCAAATTTCATTAAAATACCCATTGTTTATCGGAGTACAATATATTTTTCTAGAAAAGTCACAGTTTCATTACTTTTTTATCAATGATTTTTATATAAAAAAAATACCCGGTTTTGCTCACTAGTGGGGTAATACCGAGTACACATTTTAACGTTATGGGAAATAAGGAAAACTCGATTTCAGTGGAAAAGTTACAATCATTTTCACTTTATATGACAATTTAGAATATTAGTTATAAAATTCACATGTAAATGTTACAGTCTTGGAAACTCTCTTCCCAGCGGTGCGGGTCTTAGGGTTGGGAAGAGAGTTTTACAAGGTGAAGCATGGTGTGACCTCAGCGACTCTCGTGGCACGCATGACCTTAACGAAAAACTTGGCGACCATTTTGGCGACTTGGCGACAAATTTGGCGACCTTGGCGACAAATTTGGCGACCTTGGCGACAAATAGATTGTGTCCGAAAATGCAACCCTTTTCTCGATATTTCTATTAGGGGAACCGAGATCCAGGTTTTTCATGAAAATTCTATGTGACGTCACGGCCTCACGGGGAGAGTATATAAGACCGCGTTTGAATCACATCAGCGTCTTTGATCCTTGATCTACTGGTTACTTCACTGTGAAGCGTGAACGTCTTTGGAGTTCTATCAGCTGATGAGCTGAGCTGTTATTGTCGTGACTAGTTATTTGCTGACTGTTTGTGCTGTTAGATATCAAAGTGCTGAACTGTCATTAACTATGAATTGTTGTCTATTTACATTGGTAATCTGTGCAAGGACCATTGTTTCCTGTACCTGTGCTACGTGTTTTCCTGTATATTTGTAAATAAACCTTCATTCTCCATTATCCTGCGTGTTGGACTGTTTACACCATACACCCACGGTAAAATTTTGTGCAACATAAAGCAGTTGTCTTCTTCCTCCGTGCCACTGTAGCTTTCGTGGGCACAGATAAGACAGTTTTTACGTTAGATTAACCGTTATTATTTATCTAAATTAGAAAATTCATCATTAAAATGTAGACAATCGGGGTCTGTTGTGTTTTTATCGTCTTAATCGGAGGAATCATCAATACTGACTGTCCCGGTCCTACGCCACTTGGAGTACCCGGTCTTTCACCGAGTGCAAAGATTATAAAAAACGAAATAGAATAGCGAAATGAATGGAGTAAATCCTTATTGTTTGATAGGGTATAAATCTTTAATAAACGTATAATAACCTGGACTAAAAATGGTTTTTCAAAATGTAATGATTTTTAAGTAAGGATGGTTTAAAATCAAGCGAAGATTACAGAGTTGACGTCTTAAAACAAATAAACCTTCACAGAACCAGTGAGCTTAACAGCTGCAGCATGCCACTATGTCTGTTCCTTTTTTCAGTAGTAGAGTGATATTCAGTATCTGTCCGCTAGAAAGAAGAACTAATATTGCCAGAATCAAGTGTACACGGTTTTACCCCAATTTCCCCTACTCGTTTTGATGCATCGTGAGAAAAATAAAATGATGTATCTTATAAAGTAGTACATACAGTACCAAAACTCTCAGTAATCCGGCAGTTTATCAAACCAGAGTACTGCCGGATTAACGAAATTACTGGATTAGTAGAGGAACATCAACCATTTCATCACCATTTTATTAGCAAAATCTATGTTTATTGATTGAAAATATAAACAATCATATTTAAATTATACTACTTATTATAAAAATATAATTAAAATATCAGCTTACCTTATTATTTATTACGCCCTAAAGTCAATAACATCGGCATTCATTTACTTGCTTTCCCTTTAAATAGGGACATTTACGAAGGCAGCCTTTAAGTCCACTTGGAGCACACTGTTCCAGTTTTCGACCCCTTAATTTATATGGGTCATTCATAGAGGCGCCATGCAAACCGTACACTTCATTCCCCTAGGGCTACTGTGCCTACTCCTAATCCCATTTTGTATGAGGAACCCGAGAGAGCTTCATTCGCTTCACTCCCCCTCCCTCAATTTGTGGTTTTCGATTTTTTGAGAGAGATTCGCTCCCTCCTTGCCCACGACCGTATATCATTTTCATGGCTCAGTACGCTGAATGGAAATCGCGATTGGATGGAAATCCCAACATTTCAACCACACCGCGCCAATTCTCATCGGGTTTTGGCATTGACGATGGGTTTTGGAGCGATCTAACCGTGAATATACAGCTTAACACTCCCCAGCTACCCTGCTGTAAAAAACGGTTTATAAGAGCGGCCGTTGGGGAGTGCCTGATTACTGAGAGTCTACTGTATTTACTAATGTATCAATTTTGAGAAGTTATTACTGGTTTAAATGACATACAAATGAGCAAGTGACAAGCAAATGATAAACACCTCCTAACTGACTTGATAAAAAGACAATTTTCTTTTCCTGCGCAATCCAAAATCTCAAAAGGAAAAAAAATCGTTCGTGGAACATCACTTTCCTTCTTAGATCTAAATTTCATTTGTTATTTTTAGATATTACACAAACACATCGAATATTTGTTATAACATTCAACTTCGTTGAATGGGATATTGTATAATTACTTTTAGTAAACGCTTTTACTAAGTTCGAAATATATCATGTTTGTATGTATGTAAGGTTGGAATTTTATGATCGATTTTTCACTCACTTCTTAATGCACTAGAGTTCTGAAATTTTGTATATTTATTGGGTCTTGAGTCAATGCAATATTTTAATAATTTTAAAGCTCTCAATTATCAATTTTAAAAAATTGCAAAATTACGTTCGCATTCGGTATATTTCAGGGGCGCCATTTATAGTATTTTGAGAAATAAAATACTTTACACAGTAATTTAAATGTTTCAATAATAATAAAAATAAGTCTAAACAAACATCGTAAAGGCGTGAGGCGCTGATAACAATAGAAGAAACTTATATATTCACAATGAATGTAAAAAAAAACAAATTTTCTTAAACATTCATTATATAAAATTTGTTATATGCATTATATGCTTTTACTAAGTAACTGGTAAAAGGTCTTGTAATATCACAACATTAGCAGAAATGGACAGAATGAGAAACATCTAATTAAAAAGTCCATTAAAAACCGGTAAGTCGATTCGTATTCCGTTACATAAAGAATAAATCATTACTGTGTACCTAGTTAATATCACAATGAATAAACAATCACAATTTTTTCATATGGTACAATAAAGCATAGGGACCATTACTTGTATCCTATCAGACTTTCTTTAAAAAAATAATTGCTTTAGTTAGTTGATGTATAAAATATTTATAATACTGAATTATGTCATAAATAAAAGACTAAAAACTAGAAAATAATAAATATAAAAAACTTATAAAAAAAGCCTCTTTTACCAAAGCATTAAAAAAGAAAATAATATTTTTTTCTGGGAACTTTGGGAGTCAAAACAAAAATCGTAAAAGCTTGAGGCGCTGAAAACAATAGGAGAAAGATATAAAACCACAATGATTATCCTTAAAAACGAACTTTTATTAAACATTAATCATATAAAATATATTATAAATGTGATTACAATTCTAATTTACTTACAGATTTTCTACCTGTGCCTCACGCTTTTCCGATTTTTGTTTTTGCCACCAGATTTTCGAGATAAAATTATTTTTTCTTTCTAATGCATTGGTAAAAGCGTTTTTTTAATTATTTTTATATTTATTATACTATACTCAATAGAATTCAGTTCGGAAGATTATGGATAGAATGAAATATATTGTTTATTACAATTTCTTTTTACTTTCTAAAATTATGTTTTGAAATTATTAGTCAACATATGTCCCATGGAGAAAAGTGTTTTCATCAGATTTAGCCTTATTTAGTACTGTTAGAAATTCTCAACGGATTTTGAATTGAATAGAACGCCTTTACAATCAGATATAATTATTTTCTCGTAACAGATCCATGTCGAACGACAAAGATAAGCCAGGATAGTAGTTCCGAGTACAAAATCTTCAATTCTATCAAATTTCTTGAAAATTCTTTGGAGGCCTCCTAAATCAAAATCAGTACACAGGCGTTTTAATTTTTTCAATTACATACGGTTTCAATGGAAATCATTAAAAATTTCTGCAAAATTTGCTACAGCGATGAAATCTGAGAATTTTTTTCAAATTATCAGTAAGTCAAAAGATCATTTTCCTTACTAGATAATTTTTATAAAATACTGACATGATTCATCTAGTATTGTTTTAGTATAAGCGATCAAAAGAGAATCATTATATCATAGGCGCTGAGCAGAAGAGGGAAAGACCAAGACAGAAAGTTCAAAGGCTATTTGTAATGTCCAATTTATCATTGGGAGTATTCAAAGCGCGAAAGGACACTTTTCATTGCTTCTGCACATTATTCATCCCATTTTTTGGGAAATCCCACTTATGCTGCTGTGTTGTGTTTACCATCCATCTCTCGACGTCTGAGTTCTTGACACACCGAAGTAACTGCGATCTGTCACTTGTCACTTGCAGCTATCAAAAAATTAAAAAATATACACGAGGATTTTTTTACTTCAGATGGAAAAGTATCCCGTCTTTTGAAGTGTTTCAGTTGGCAAACACTGAAGAAAAAATATCGACTTCGAAACTTCGGAAGATGAATAAACATATAGTCGCAATAATTTCCATCCTTAACTCTATCGATACGGGAACATCTCAACCGTCCCTTCAAACAAAGGACGGTGGACGTCCGAATATCACTGCGAAGTTTCCACCTCCTTTCATTAAGTGTGATTGATTTCACACCCGCAGCGCGCGCTTTCTTCGTTACAGTGTCTATCCCAGAAGGGTTTGAGGAACAGAGGAGGGGATTCTTAGAATTCTGAGAGTGCCAACTGTGATTGCGGTTTCTGAGAGGGGAAGTGAATTTCCCTTATCTTTGAAAGAGAAACTCGGGTGTTCCCGTATTTTGAGGTCTCTCTATTCCAATAGTCTTAGGAAACAGAGGGTTAAATTGTTCAAAGGGGATAGATCTTTAGTTTAGCTAAATCAATAAAATAGCAGAAATTTCTTCGCAAAAAATTACATAGCCACTTTCATTTGAATTAAATTTTTTATTGACTACATGCCTGTTGTTGAACTTGAAAAGGTTTCTCTTGACAAATCATAAGAAACCGAAACCTGACTTAATTGAATTGATAGAAGGGTATCATCAATTTAATGTGCACTGTCTTAAAAATTTGTTTGAAAAATGATTGAAACAAACATCTATAAGATATTTTTAGCGAGGATGCAAAGATGAGAAAGATTTGAATAAAATTAAAATAAAAAAAAAGAGAGAACATTTTCTTTTCTTTGAAAAGGTTCATTTACTAAGTTGAATCCCCTCAATGAAAAACAAAACTGAGTATTATCTACTTCCGTAATGGTTGTAGAAATCGGCTTTAACATATCATAAGAAACCGAAACCTGACTTAATTGAATTGATGAGGGTATCATCATTAATGTTCTGCTCAATGGCAAAATTTGTTTGAAAAAATAATTCGAAAACAAACTCTTATGAGTATTTTTGCTTGAAGATGCAAGATGAGAAGCTTTGAATATAAAAAAAAGTGAAGAATAAAAAAAGAGAGACATTTTTCTTTTCTTTTGAAAGGTTCATTTACACTAGGATTGAATCCCTCAATGAAAACAAAACTGAGTATTATCTACTTCGTAATGGTTGTGAAATCGGCATATATATCATAAGAAGCCGAAACCCACAAGCTTAATGAATTGACTGAAGATTGTCATCAATTTAATGTTTCTGCCTGTGTAAAAATTTGTTTTGAAAATAATTCGAAAACAAGCATCTTATAGATATTTTAGCGAGATACAAAAGATGAGAGAAAAGATTTGAATAAAAGTATAAATAAAAAAAGAGAACACTGTTTCTTTGAGTTCATTTACTAGAGGATTGAATCCCCTCAATAGAAAAAATAAAACTGAGTAGTAATCTACTTCCGTAATGGTTGTAGAAAATCAGTAACAAATCACAAAGAAACCAGAAACCTGACTTAATTGAATTAAGCTAGAGGGTATCAATAATTTAAAATACTCTGCCTGTCTCTCAAAAATTTGTTTAGAAAAAATAATTCGAAACAAGCATCTTATAGATATTTTTTTAGCGCGATGCAAAGATGCAGCTTAGATCAAAAGTAAATAAAAAAAAGAGAGACATTTTCTTTTCTTTGAAAAGGTTCTACATTTCACTAAAATTGAATCCCCCTCAACAGAAAAGAAACAAAACTGCTTATTATCTACTTCATAATGGTTGTAGAATCGGTAAAATCGCCAGTCACTTTGAAGTCAAGAAAATAGTAGGTAACCTCAAACTCACAAAGCAATTTTGTTCTGAACTAGTATTTTCTGAAATAACAAAAAAACTCTATCGATTCGTGCAGAGTTCCTAATTATACTGTTACCAAGCAAGAACTTAGAATAGTAAGCTCCACTTTACATGTCAAGTAGAAGGGTATATATAGAACACCACGTCGTACCCCTTTGTGTTTTAGAATCATTATGATTCTTTATAATCGGTTAAAATTGAACGGTAGAGCAAAGAGCTACAAGAAGAACTTTTCAAGTATGAAATAAAAAATGAATAACAAAGTAAAAGAAACTTAACCCTTTATGTGTACCAGATTTACCTACTAGCGCAACTTTTTTTTAATTTGTTTTAATCATTGAATAATTTTTTTATAACCACAGAATGGGGAAAACCGCACTTAGTGAATTAAAATTACTTAATTAATTTAATTAATAGTGAAAATTTTATACTTTCACCACTTCAGCTGCCATTTACTGTATTGTGGAACTCATCCTCCGTGTTCTTGTGAATACTGTCAGGAAAAACGGCCATATTGCGAAATGAACGCGATTAAAGCAGGTACTTTAAGTACCGTCAGTAGATAAGGATTAACAGATAAAGGAGGAAAAATAAAGTCATTTCTAAGAGTTTTCGAAGGGTCCACGGTATTACCACAAGTTTTCTCTCTTTATGCAGATAGTTTTTTTTTCAATTTCAGCCACCAACAATTTAAGATCGACATTATCCAAATGTGTCTGTTTTTTTTATTTTATTGGCTAATTTTGTTGTGTTTCTAATATTGTATCAAAATTTCAAATGTGTGCGTTTTAATGTAGAAGTTATTTGGTTTTATTTACGGTGACCAATGATAAACGAGAACAAATGACGATGGCTTTTTTCTCCCATGTCGGACTTTTTCCACTTTCATTTCAAAATACTAAGGCTTTTTTTCCCTCTTTTACTTTCTCATTGTGAAATACAAGAGAAAATCTGTAATCGAAATTCAGACTCAGTTTTGACGAATCTCCACGTTACTAGGCCTCCTGAGTCCGGAAACTACCAATTTTGGGTGTCTGTCTGTGTGTCTGTATGTCTATGAACGATAACTCGAAAACTATTAGAGCTACGGGGATGAAATTTGGTGTGTGGTCTTTAAACGTAATTTGTAGGTTTCTATCAACTTTTGGACAAAATCCGTCAACGGGAAGTCTGTCTGTCTGTATGTCCGAAGTCATGTGAACTCTATAACTCAAAAACTTGAATAGCTAGATGGATAAAATTTGGTACACAGTTTTATCGTCATTAACGTAGGTCCGTATAAAATTTTGGGCCAAATCCGTGAAAGGGTTGACTGTCTGTCGGCCTGTATAATCGCATACTTGTTCAACTCCATGCGCATGCGTTCTGGTAATGCCTGTGCAAAGAAGGGGCACTCCGAAAACTTGGCAGTTTGCCAAAAACCATTTCTGGCCGCGAGATTTTGTCAGACAGCAGACATATAGGGCGTCTTGCCAGGTCCTGTTGCGCAAAAAAAAAAATGCGCAGAGGATTTTATTTGTTTTGATCCTTCAAACCACGCGTGGTTCTAACTTGGGTTAACTTGCGACGGAAGTTTATTTGGCGTCTTTTATTATTCTAGCTTGTATGAACTACATTTTTCTATAAGTATGCTATGATGGTTCTATACATCCTATTTAATTTTGATTGTGCTTTCATAATTGATCTTTATCAAACATGTTATGAAGGAATTACCCTCTTAAAGAATTTGAACTGTATTTAAACATTTTGCAGCGTTTACATCATTGTTCAATGTATTGATTATAAAGGAAGGATTACGCCACTTTGTCCTTGAGACGGTAAGAGTGGAAAATCGGTTCGCATCTAATCGCTACGCATCTCTTTGAATTTGATTCTTTACGTAAATATTTTGCAATCACTATAATCTACAATGAGAACCTTCTGATTGTCATTGGATTCTGGGTTACAGTAGGTTCGAATTTTTTTATCCACACGGGGGGAAGGGAAACAGCACCTTTTTGGGAAAGTATACGAGAAAGTTTAGGGGAGACCACTCCCTCTAGTTTAGATAGGGCTTTCAAATTTTTTGTACTTGCTTATTGTTATGTATATGATAACACTGTGCATGGAATAAGCATTTAATTGCTTATTTTTTTATATACAAGATATAAATTGAAGTGGTGCAAAATTTTCTCATTTTTCACCACATAAAACAGTAAAAAAATCTGTATTTAATCGAATATTAGAAGCGCATTAAAATGCATGCACATTTTTGTGTAATATATTTCAGTAAATTTAAAGCATAAATATTCATATTTGAAAAAATAGTAGGGAATTATAAAAGTTGAATTTTTCTTTAAAAAATTTAAATTTCAACTTAACAAGCAGAACAAAATCATTTTTTCTCTTTAAGATGACTTTATATGACAGTTGAGTTTTAATAGTATTGATAATAGAAATTTAAATTAAAAGAAAATAAATTAAAAGAAAACAATGATAAAATGAAAAATAATGAAAACAATAGACGTTTTTGCGTGCAAACGCAGCAGCAAAAAGTAATTGCTTCAACAGAAATTTTTAAAAAAATACAACCAGAACTATAGAAAAACCAAAATTTACCAATACTTAGAACAATTTGTTAAGAAATTATTCAAAATGAAAAGGAACTAAAATGGCTCACTCATCAGAAACCACACGCCATATTTAGTTCAAAAAGGAACAAGATTTTCTGTGGAAAGGAACGGCAAAAAGCCAAAATTCATTCCTTCCTGTGGTCTGAATCTTGTCCGGCCACCAAATAAAGAGCATAAATCCAAAATTTTTTTAATCCATAATCAGAAGAAAGAGATAAAAATTTTACCTTCTTTCAGAAGCAAGCCAAGCAGAAAAATGACGCAATAGATACAAAACAATCAACGATCTAGAAGCTATCCAGAAGCTATTATTAATAGTATTGAAACTTTTTGAATAATACTTCAATTAAAAAAGATTGTTCAGAAGGAAATGTGTCCCCTTAAACCGTGAAAGTCTTCGAGTCTGTGGAAACAGCCTAAGAAAGTGAAATTCATTCTTTTTATGTAGTAAAGGTATATAAATATCAAACATCTTCATTGAACTTTGGTACTTTATCCAATTAAATTCCCTATTGTAATAGTGGGAAAACTTTATCGCAAGTATGCACAGAAGTCTTAGTCTACAGTCTCGATATCATTCATCAGAATCACTAATGCCTCTTGTCGCGTGAATAGTGACATTATGCATTATTAATTCCACATAGATATAAATTCCAATATAGATTCTAGAGTTTTTAGAAATGTAATTTTTAGTCAAGCTAACAGAATTTAAAAAATATATATACAATAATAGAAATGATTTCTAATGGCATCCAATGTTTTTTTAAAGAATCTCATTAATAACCATTTCCCTTTTAATATACACGGCATTAAAGATCTTATCCTTGAAAGCAGTCTGGAATATAAAATTTAAAAAAAATTATTTAACTTTTCATTGAGTCATAGATGGAAACTAAGGGCTTTTGTTATTAATTTGTCTAAATGTTTTGATTCCCTACCCTTCCTCTTTTTCCTGCTTCTCTTTTGCTTTCCTTTTCGAATATAGATGACACCATGTTTCTAGTTTTTCTTTATTTACAAGAAAAAAAGGCGATTACTTATTTAGGCGGGAAGGTCGCGTTGGTTTACAATAAAATGGGAACAATTTATCTCTCTTTTCAACGTGGGGTAAGTTTATTTTTATGAAGGCTATTATTCAGCCCGATGGCTAATATTTTTATATCAATCTTATTAGCGTTTTTATGTTTGTGTTTGGTTTTCCTTTTTCTTTTAAAATAATGCTTATTAGATGGTACTGATCTCCTTTGTCTTTTTTGGGAAATTTCGGGATAAGAGAATCTATACTTGACGTAATGAAAGCTTATTGCAGTAAAATTTCACAAATATTTTCAATAAATGTCGAATATAATCCTTAGGTCTTGATAAAGTGGACTAAAATGGAACCTTGTTTGTTTAATTAGATTCTCTCAGAGTATTTTTCTTAGTTTATTGCTTTCTTTGAATGATTTTGATTTCCATTGGTTATTTGTATGCAGCTGCCATTGCTCGCTATTTAAACATTGTATAAATTTTATTGTTTTAATTTTGTTGTTTCTGTTTAAAGTTTAAGTTAAAAATTTTTAACTTCGTTCATTCTACTTTTTCTAGTTGATTGTTTTTAAGTTCCATGAATAAAAGTTTTCTCATCGGATTTAGCCTTGTTCATTACTGTAAGATAATATGCAGTTCTAATAAATTCTCGACGGATTTTAAATTGAATAGATTACATTCAGATATAATTCAACATTTCGCTACTTAAACAATGTCTAAATTTCATTGCTTAAATTTAGTTGCTTCTGGTTTAAGTTAATTATCTTAAATCTGTTTATTCTACTTTTTCTAGTTGATATTTTTAGCTCTAATTCCTCAACTCCTAATATATAACATGTCGCTACTCCTTTTGACCAGGTGTAATAAAATGTTTAATAATAATACTTCAATAAACTATAACTATATATTTTATTAAATATATAATTGTTTCAAAAATAATATACAATTATTTGATATAATTGTATATCAAATAAAACATATATTAATATTTTAATAAAATGTATAATTTATAACATTTTATTTTTGCAACGTGAGCAAACAACTAGTTACAAGTCATCCGTTATCAAAAGCAAAAATTCAAAATCTTCAAAAAGTAAAAAAAGTAAAAAAAGCCACTGCTAGATACCTGTTTAAATCAAGAGAGATACAGTATCCCAGTGATACCATCATATCCGGAAGACTTTCATAAAATTGTTGATTGTAAAAACCGGTCATGGGTAACGGGTGGCAAACTTTCGGATCAGGGATTAGAGGAAAGCGAGTTAAAATCATGATTTGTCCAATTTTTCTTCATCTATTAAAGCCTAAAATCTACTACGAGGGATCCGATATTCTCATATTGATGAGGAGGGGTAGTAAAGACAGTGGTCTTCTGTTCAGTCGCACATTTCATATAGCCCGAGTTCAAATTTATGAGTACCATCTGGAATTGACCAATGTGAAATTTCGATATAGGACGTTAACCTAGAAAATCTAACTCAAACACGATATATGGAAACCACCTGGACTTATATCGATAAAAAGTGTCTGAAAGCATTCCATACCTATCCTAACCCTACAATCAGTTCTGCTTTCACTTGCGCAACTGTTTCTGTCCTCACATAACGACCTGCCACATACATATTCCACAATGCAATGTTAATTTCTCTCAACGTCTACCGACTTTTAATACATGAATGTTCCCCTTCCTTTCCATCGAGAGTAAAAGCCATCACTCAAGAAGGAAAGATGTATGTTCCTCAAGATCACATATCCTCGTCTTTTATCACCGTTCTCTGGGCTCTACTGTTAAACAGACGCCACGTGCAACCGCTGTTTGGCTTATCTCAGCTGCTTTTGTCACGAGATGAATATGGAAACGGTTAGTGAACTTTGAGTCGTATCTTTCAATGAGAGAGATACAAGCTTAAGCTGAGTCGATGAATGTAAGTCTATTGTATTTGAGAAAGCTTTCATGTTTGGCGCGGATGAAAAGGAATCTCAGTGATTAAGGAAACAAGTCGGGGATGCTCTGAGCTGCAGATGGTTAAGAAAGTGTTCGGTTAATGATGCCTTGCGAAGTTTCTCTACTCATAAATAACTCATAATTGTTCTCCGTGTCTCAGATTTTAGTTAAATTGTAATTTAGGTCTGTAAAAGATAATATATTCGGCAGATATCAAATTTTCCTCATTTTTACCAATATTTCTCTTTTAAATGATTTTTGTAAAATTTTGCCTTGCTTTATAAGTTAAAAACTTATGAGTTTTGAGCAGTGGCTGCTCGTCCATAAAAGCTGCAGTCCCCCCTGAAATTATTTTAAAATAATGTATTTTTATTTTTATTCTAATTGGCTTACTTTTCCACTTTGAGAATTCAGTGATCAACGAAAATGGCAAAAAGGAATAAAAAATGTAAAAGGAAGACGGAAAATCAATCAAGAATTGAGAGACAGACAGACCAGAGCTTCAAAAAGTTTCGCCTCTCCTCAGGATCCGAAATTAACGCAATGATCAACGCGAAGCTGGAGAAAAGCAACCCTTTCTCTGCTTAAAATTGCATTCAAATGAGCTGCATTTTCCCCAGCTCGCGATTGGCGCGACTTCCAGATTTGGCTTTTTTCGCTTTTTCTCAGTATTTAAGTAGTTTTTTTCAAATCCAATTCTGGAGGTGTAATTTGTTGCTTCTTTATGTTTTTCGGATGCTGATAGCGAATCTGAGGTTTCCCAGCAATAATTTTTGTTGGAATTATAGTTTTAGCCAAAAAATATGGAACCAAAAATTTTCAATAGTTTTTTGCTTATAATTCAAAAACTATCAATCATTTAGTATATCATCCACATCTTTTTAATATATCATCAGCATCATTATATACCAAAATAATTAGAGCAAAATTAACTACAACTTAGGTCTAAACAACTTTTGCAGCACTGCTTGTTTCTGAGCTGAAGAGCCGCTACTGAATTTAAGTAATTTATAATTTAATAGTACTACTTTGTACTCTTTTTGTGTCTTTCAAGATTCTCTGTCATTTTGGGTTATTATATGTCCCCCTAAGATAATATGGTTAATATTTTCTTAGGAAGCCATATAATAAAAACCATATAATATGGCTAAAAAGTCAAGAATTAATAATTTATTTTCATGTTTTCGAAGTTATAAGCATATATATATATCAGGGAACCTAAAATGCCTAATTTAGTTTCTAATTGTAGCGGATTAAAGTATCTTAATGTAGCCTTTATTTATTTGAATTATAAAAGTTAAGAATTTCATGTTTTGGACACGACAGTCCCCTACCAGTTATAAAATTCTGATAGATGATAAGAAAATCCTTCGAGATTATGTTCACATTTACTAGTCTTCTAACCCTTTGATGATTTAATGATATTGCGGTTCCTAAATGTAGATATCTAGAATTAGATTAATCTTGGCTACAAATATGAAGATGATTATATAAATTAATTAATCAAATTTTAGCATAAAATTATAAAGTCAAAATAACTGTCAAAGATTCAGGATGAAATATGTATTAATTCAAAAATTAATAGAAAAACAAAAATATTGAAATTCTTAGACATTTAATTCTATCTGCCATATCCAGCGTGCCTTATATCCATTTAGATTCAATATCAAAGCTGAATATTTTCTGTATACTAAATACTTAAAAAACGTATTCTTTGTTAAAAATTTTTCGCCCATTCTTGAATATCATCAAATAATTCACACACAGCTCCAAATTCATAGAAAGGAATTAAAATAAAATGAAGATTCGCATTTTTGAACCATCACCATAAGGAAGCCAATAGTTTAGCAAAAGTAATCTTAAATATTTATTTTCCTAGAGAGAGAGACCAACAAGTTCCGTCTCTTATGCAGCATTTCCTTAGCGGTAGGAAAAGGAAAGAGCCGTCTCTAAAACACCCTCCGAAGTCGATATTCGGAACACATTTGTCTAATGAGCTTGCATGGGGTAGATCGTAAAAGCTGGATTAAGTACTCGAGTCCTTACGCCGACATCACGTCTCGCAAAATGAGCCAAGAATGCCGGGTGAGATGACTTTCAAGCCCTTCTTTGGTAGGAAGATATTGAGGTCGATTAAACTCTATAGGGGCCTTAGGCTATGTCAAGTTTTGGCATCTTCTTCTATGGCTTATGCTAGCGTTGGGAAAAGGTCCTGAGTCGATATTCGGACACATTTGATGTAAGAGCTGGTGGATCGTAAACGCCGGATTGGGTACCGCTCGCGACATCACTGTCCGCAAATGAGCCAGAAATAAGCTGGAGTGAGTTGACTTTTCAAGCGTTTTTTTGGAGAAGATTATCAGGGTCGATTAAACTCATTTAGGGGCCCTTAGGCAGGTTGAGTTTTAGCAATACTCCTTCTCGCTTCTTATGCAGTATTTCCTTAGCGGTAGGAAAGAAGGCCCCGAAGTCGATATATCGGATCGCATTTGTCTAATGAGCTTGCATGGGGTTGATCGTAAAGCCTGGATTAGTACTCCGTCCTTCGCGACATCATGTCTCCAAATGAGCCAATATATGCTGGAGTGAGCTTGCCTTTCAGCGTTTCTTTTGGGTGGGAGAAGTATCAGGGTGGATTAACGCTGTGATGGACGCGCTAAAATGTCAAGCGCCATTCCTTCACAAATAACTGGATATTTTGAACGCGAGAAGGAAAAAAGCCATACAAATCTTGGAAATCGGCCAAATGTCTGACGTGGTTGTAATTTGTCTGGACTGAAAATCGGAACAGAAAACACTGCAGTTAAAGTCTCTCCTCGATGGACCCTGAAGAGGCTAGCGAAAGAACAATGCCTGCTAGATTGAACTCTAGCTTTGAGGTAGCATAGATTAAATTTTCCTGCTGCTGGGGAAATTACAAGAGCGGTGTGATAAGAAGCTGAGAGGGTAAGAAGACGTTTAATCCCCACCTTCGTTCAGAATAGCAGTCATTTATTAGCGTTCGATTAAAATGGGGTGAAAAACAGGCTTATGAATAAATGGCATGGTTATTGTAGTGTCTTGGGCAGAGTGACTGACCAAATTGATAAGCTTAGATTATCCTAAGTACTTTTATTGATACAGCAATATAAGAGAACAATTCTGTGCACAAGCCTAGATTCGAATGGATTATTTAAAAGTTTCAATCCTTAGGATCATCGTTCTAAAGTACAGTTCAATGTATTAATAGTCCGCAAAGAAGAAAATCATCACAGGATGGATAGTCAACTCCCTATCAACGTGATACTCTAACCACATGATCTACAGGTGCTCGTCAAGTTGATGAATGGCGAGTTCGGGAAATTGTCCGATTTCTCGGAGTTACTTACAAAGTCAGATTAATTCGGGACTTTATATCCGAGCTGATCACACAGCTCTTTTCCAATCTGGAGCCTGAAACTCAGTTCGAGACCCTAATCGAGTTCTTCACCGCTTCCCTCTTTCTCATCCAACATTCCGTTTGTTCACTACCTCAAATGTTGGGTCTCCGCCTTCCTTTCCTCCACTGGTAATCGTACTCCCGGGTGACCAACGACTAACCTTCCATCTTCCCAGTGGTCAAATCTAACCATGGGAGGATTCTTGGGTTTTGCCACCACCGGGAACTGTAGATTAATGACACGAAAGGGGACCGCTAATGCGCTCTCTGACAGATATTGATTCCGCGGCATTGTGGCGGCCCTCTGTGTGACGACATTACTTTTGCACACGTCTCGTTAATGATCACCAGGTGCAGCTGTCCTACGGTCTGCGGCTTACATGAAAGGACTGGACTCTTTTTCAAGCGGGAACGGTGCTCGCGGGAAGGAAACATCACACTATCCTTCAAGTGAATGGCCGGCATAACACGGGAACGCGCATGGGGTATCAGAACACCCCAAATAATTTATTGACATAAATAAACAATATATTTTTAAAATTCTAACAGGTCATGCAATTTATGATAATTACAATATTTATTATGCAGAAACTTATTTAAATACAATGATAAATTAAAAATTAATAACAAATTAATTAAAAGTTTTCCTTTTCATCAGAATCCTTGGAATCATTAAATTCTACAAAAGATATTCATCTCTTTTATTTATAAATGTCATTATAATCAAAATTATACAGTTTTTTTAAAACAAGAATACTCAGTTATATAATTACTCTTGAAAATAATTAGATTTTACGATATCAGGAGCGATAGATTGTAAACAGTTTCTACATAAAACCTCTATTTCAAAGTGCTTTTTTAGCATTCTGTGCATATAGTTTTTATGGGTTTTTTTCTATTCTCTTGGGCACATGTAGCATCTGCGGTAAAAAGTTTCTTGTGTGGTAATAATTTGTAGTATTAGTCGTGTAGAGCATGAGTTTGGAGGTATGCATTGTTGGAGCCGACCACTTGAGCTAATGGGGGGTGAATGCAGAGAGAATGTTTCAAGCGTGGGGTGTCGAAACACCCCGTTCGAGTCTTCCCGGGTTACACTGTTTAGGGCCATTTAGGATCTGCAAGTTTTGGGACACTCCTTCTCGGCTTACAAAACCAGATATGTTCGAATGGCTTTTATTTAATCTCTCCATAAGCAGTTTTCAAGAAAAAAATACTATGACAAACTGAAGTAACTAAACATTTAAATGCTGGTCATCTTCGAGAGATTTGGTGACAGTACCTCGCCTGTGGGCATTAATACAAATTTAAAAGTAATTTTGAACAAAACGGTTAAAATCTACAAAATTAACATAGTCTAAATGCTCTCAGCATTTCTTTGTATGGGAAGTTATCAGGGTCGGATTAAAGTCTTGAGGTGAACTTGGGCTAAGCAAATTTAGAGACACTTCTTCTCGGCTTACAAAACCCGATATTTTCGAGTGGCATTTATGACAAATTAAAATAAGGAAACATTTAATTGCGGATCTTCTACGAGATATTTGGTGAGAGTTTCTGTGAAAAGTTAATAAAAATTCAAAAATAATTTTGAACAAAACCGTAAAAATTTACAAAATTAACATAGTCTAAATGCTCTCAGCGTTTCTTTGCATGGTTATCAGGGTCGCATTGAAGTTTTTAGGCGATCTTAGGCTCTGCAAGTTTTGGAGCACTCCTTCTCGGCTTACAAAACCAGATATTTTCGAGTGGCTTTTAATCTCTACATAAGCAGTTTTCAAGAAAAAAATATTATGACAAACTAAAATAACGAAACATTTAATTGCGGGTCATCTTCAAGAGATTTGATGACAGTATCTCTCCTGTGAAAAAATTAATTAAAATAATTAAAAGTAATTTTTAACAAAACGGTAACTATTTTCAAAAATTAACATAGTCTAAATGCTCTAATAGAGTAAAACTTCGATTAACCGTCCCCGTCCGGACCAGGGCTGTGACGGATAACTGAATACACGGATAACAGAAATTTCTTAATACATATGTACAGTAACGTGATTTCACTGCTGCTTTGGACGAAAATGTAAACGAAATCCCTTAAAAGTAAATAATACATATATATTGTACTTAATTTTACAAAAGGATCAATATAAACTTCAATATAAGAGAAGTAATGTACAGAAATGTATTGTAATTTTGTCTGTAAGTTGTATTTTAAACGAGGATGGATAACAGAACCTCACGGTTGAACGAGTGACGGCTAATCGAAGTTTTACTTTAGTTTGTCAGAGCCTGTACATTTATGAGTTCGTGAGCCAATTGCAAAATGAATAAATACAAAAATAACCATTGATCTGCAAGCAAATTTGGAAACATGGAAAAATCCTTAGAGCATAAAGATAATCAAATACAATTGAAGTAGGAATTAAAACAAATTTAAAAATAAATGTAAACATACACTACAAAATTTAAACAAAGTTGAAGTATCGCGCAATTTGTCGCTGCATACAAAAAACAAGGAAGTCAAAAGTTATTCAAAGAAAGAAAAAAACCAAGAAATATGCTCCGAGAGAATAGAATTAAACAAACAAGGAATCCATTCTATTCCACTTTTTCAAGGGCTATAGACTAGATTCTATATTTTGAGAAAATCTTTAGGATGATGTCCTCGAATTCAAAAAAAAAGTAGTTCATTATAATTGGAATACATTCGAATGCACACAACTCTTCTAAACAGGGTTGCCATATTGACCTTCTTAAGGCCAAATTATGGAAATTTGACCCTTTTTCAATGCCCTTGGCCTTAGGAATTTTCATTTGACCTTGAATTCCTTTTTAGCCTTTTTTGGCTTTATTTTCGTTCATGACTTTAAGAACAATTTTTAATTACTTATTCTATTGTTTTTTAAAATTTTTTTTGATATTTCACATTTCAAATTATATATAATGAGCTGTCGAACGAAATAGCTGCTGAACAGAGTAAGGATGTTTTAAATTTCTTTGAATTAAATTTTAGTTTATTAATAGAGCATTTAACATATGCCTATCAAGTGGGATTCATTTTTATGATGGATATCTTTTTTTCTAATAACAAATAACGTTTTCAATCTATTTGTCAAATTTAGCCTTATTTGTAAGAAGGTTTGACCTTATTTTGCTATTTTTAAAAGCTGGAAATCAAATTTCTCTGAATATAATGCAAAAAATTCGTCTTTTCGGGTCCCACAAAAAGCTACGCAGCCTCGAGGCAGTTGATTACGTTGCTTATCTGATAATCCTACCTGGAAGTTATATATTACATATTTTGCAATTCAATGATTGCGTAAGGGCAAAAAATATATGGTTAATATTCATTCTATCAATGATAGGATGAATTAAAATATAACAATTTCGTGCAAATCTAATGCGATATGTATGAAATTATTAACATTTATGTTTGTTCATAAATGATATTTCTGTTGTAAAGCATTTTCTGCAATATCGTTTGAATTGCATTTCGAAATTCAAGCAATCTGATTTTCAACCATGTTCTGATGAGCAATGATATTTGATTTTGAAATCATGTATGTTATTAAATATTTACCAATTCTAATCCACAAAAGCTGCTTAATCAAAACTGCAAATCCATAAGCTCCTCCTAAGTAAAATATTTCCATAAATCAAACTTTTTTCTTGAAGTTTTCGGATGAATTGTCCCGAAATTTCATTCAACAAATAAATACATTAACTTACTTGCTGGTTTGAAATATTGCGCTATCAAAATTCTGCGCTGAGTTTTCAAAATATTCTTTCATTTTTCTTTTTGAAAAACAATTCGCGAGTTAAACCGAAATCTAGTATTTGCTTTTATTAAAAATCCATTGAAATAAGTAACATTTCCAACATAAAAAGAACCTCGGCATTAATTACTAGTTAGAAGTTAGTTTTTTTTCAAGGTTTTTTTTTTTGTAGTAATCTAAGGCTCGAAACCAGTTCTCCGGAAATAATTAATGGAAAAGCAATTAGCTAACGAACGACAAAATGGCGGAACTATTAACTGCTTTTTCTTTCTACTTAATTGCCGAACGTTTCCACTTCGAAAAATATCCGCGCTTCCGACAGTATAGAAACAAAAACTAATATTTCTTGAAGTAAATTACATACGTGAAAGACTTTCGAGAACTTAACACGTTTCTTTCATAATGGAACGAAGTTTAGCAATCATTTCTATCACTAGACGTGGCAACATTATGATCGAGCCAGGTGTTATTGACGGGGACATTTCTCCCATTGGCTGAAGGACGTGAGGGATTTTTATGACTTCTATGAAGTATTTCACGTAATTTCGAGAAAAGTATGAGATGAAGATGTCAGTAATCAAACATTATGTGGTCTTAACTATGACGTGACTATAAAAACTTCTCTGTAATTTCAGAAGAATAAAACTAATGCCTTTGAAATAAAAGTATCTTCCATAGGGATACCAGAAATCAGTTGTTTGAATTCAAATATGATTGGATCGTTGATTACAGAAGTCACATGAGTAAATTCTTTTTTTTTTTAAATTACGCTCGTACTGCTTTCACTTTCTAAACACGCATTTATGTAATGATTCAGAATTTTTAATCTTTTTCAAAATAAATCTTTTTTATCGCCACCTAATTTTTAATCATAAACGTATTACTCCTACTTCAATCCTATGATAAAGGTGCTTCTACTTTAATTTAAAGACTTGCAAAAGCTGCAACTTTTCTAAAGCCTCGATTCCGGTGTGTCCCCTTTCCAGAAAGTATTGAACCTTGAGTTTCTATTATCCGTCCTCGTTTAAAATACAACGTACAGGCAAATTTGCATTTCTGTACATTAATTCTCTTATATTGATCTTTTTGTAAAATTAAGTAAAATATATATGTATTATTTACTTTTAAGGGATTTTGATTTCATTTTTTTCAACAGGTTTCATATTAAGAATTGTGAATGTTACTGATTTCAGTGCTTCTGTTTCATATTCCCAAAAATTCTTTAATGGTATTATCAAAAATATACATTCCAAACAATAACTCTAAATTTTCCGACACAATTACATTGCCAAATTTTCGTGAAAATGCATGGGATTTCCCCAAAACAGTATAGAAGTGCTTAAGAATGGAACTGAGTTTTTATTTTTATCTGTAAATAACTTCTTGAATTATAAAAGATCACCTTTCGATACCGAATTTTTATAATCCTTCGATGCCTTTTCGATGTCTTCGTTTGTGTTTTTATGTACTGTTATTTTGTTTCCTTAGTGTTTTATCTGCGTACTGTTTGTTTGACATACTTATGTATTGTTTGTGACTTTCATGACCTTCTTTCTTCTGATGAAGGCTTTCTCAAAATTGTTTTTTAGGAGTTATAAAAAATAAGTCATCATCGACATCATATACAAAACCATATAAAAATTTTTCTTTATTAATTATCAAACTTTTTACATTATTTTTTTCAACAGGTTTGATAATAGGAATCGTGAATGTTACTGATTTCAGTGCTTCTGTTTCATTAAGGGTATTATCAAAAATATGCATTCCACACTCAACAAATCGAAAGATCGTGCTTAAGAATGGAACTGAGTTTTCATTTTTATCTGTAAATAACTTCTTTTAATAAGGTATAATAATCAAATTTTTTATTTAAATTTCGATAATTACTGTAATAGATCCAAACGATATACTAAAGGACTGCGAATTTTGTGATGTGGAAAATCGTTTAACTAATTCCAGTAATTCGGAAGCTATTTAAAACTGCTGCAATATTTTACGGAATACAACCAACCATCATCTGTGTTACATCACTATTTTTCTCAGTCTTCTTATTAAACTAATGTTAAATCCAATTTTATTTTTAAAATTTCTAAACATTTTACTATTGCATTTTTTCTCAACCTTTCAGTGTTTGCGACCCGATTTCCAACCATAATTTTCATCGCGCCCTATCTCATACAATAAAAAATTATACAATAATAACAATGTAGTTTTAATTACTAACAATGCGTTTTTTTATTTAGCTTTGACACGTTAATTATTAAATCCGTTGTGCAGTACTGATACAATCCTAGTTATAAGTGTATTATATCAGTGTAAACGTGTATTTTGTTTTTTATTATGTCAGATTGTATTTTGTTTTACTTTCCTTTCAGTAAATTAATCAATTTTTTAATAATATTTTCTAATCGATAAGCTCACGCCCCCATCTAGTGTTATCACGGCCCCCAGGTAGCAGCGCCCCATAGGTCGAGAATTCCTGTACATTGGAAGCCTTTTATTAAACCTATTAATGATATATTCTTTTTTTTTTTTTGAGAAACGGAAGTGAATCGGAATTTTAAAATGAATTGGAGTTAACAGATTTAATCATATATTTTGCATTACGTTTATTTTCTTCTGTCCTCTCTTACTCGATAAAAGCATTGAAGTCTTTTAGGATATATTTATGTCAAAGAAAACTACATTTCCACAACTCTGTTAAAAAGTCACGTTTCACTTGGAAACTTTTAGCCATTAAAAATCACTCAACCTTTTTTCTGCTTATAAAAAAGGGTTTTTCATGCTTTTCTTTTCCAGAAATATTTATATCTGGCAATTTCCAACAAATAGCATCAAAAAGGCACAATACCAAAAATTATCTCCTCTGTTTTTTTTTCCCATCTGCCATTCATAGGAAACTACTTGTTAATTAAAAGGGAAAAAATCCACCATTTTTTTCTTGCATTGGCCCAACAAGCTCTTAATGTAATATTCTGTGTTTAGCTGCAGGAAAATACGAAAATCTAATCTGAATATCCTTTTTCAGAAGTCGATACCGATGTCGTCTGTTGGAGGAGCATTTATCTAATGAGCGACATAAGAAGATATCCGGGAAAGCTCGTAAAAGCCTGAATAAGGTCCTCCTGCCATTCTGCGTCGATATAATGTCTCGCGGAAAGTGTGAAAAAGAAAAATGGGATGCCTCTTGATATCCTCCTAGTAATGTCATTTTTATCAAAATATCTATATTCATGATTATTTTCAGGGTCTACATTAAAAAGTCTCGGATAATAAAAAGTGTAAAAGCAATTTTTTTGTCTCTTCCAACTGTTCATATTGTTACAAAGCTGTAAAGTTGTTCCCCTGAGATGCTAATCTTGGTGACAAACTTGGCGATTTGACGACAGATTTGGCGACTTGGCAATAAAGTTAGCGACTTTGGCGACAAAGGAAATTTTCTAGAAACCATTTCATCTTTTCATCTTTCCATCTATTTCTACTGACTTCATGAACTTTCTGGAGATTACGTCGCTTCCTACGTAATGATGTCACTTCCTGTTGAAAAAGTATAACAGCAAGCTCTCAAGCCAAAAGAAGTTAGTTGGAATTTGATCAGCAAGCAGGCTGAAACCTTTGAGCTCTGTTTTGAGATTTATTGGTAATATCTGTTGTGAATTTTTACGAGTGCTGTTTTAATAAATGTGCTACGTTTGTTTTCTTAGAATATTTGTAAAATAAAGAGCTTTTTTTAAAAAATCCTTCTTATTGGACTGCATTCACGTACACCCACAAGACAATTTCGTTACAACATGTTTCAATTCTTGAAATTTTAAACTTTTTTCAATCTTAATCTGACTTTGTTTCCAATGGATTGCCGACCTAGAATTAAACAGCAAATTCATAACTTTAAATGACTTTTTTTTTACTTTCTTAGTATAATTACTTTTAAACATTTTACCTAGTTTGAAGATAAGAGAAATATTCACTCTGTTTATTTTTTAGAAGTAATTGAAAACCTTTGTTATATTTGAGATTTCAATATTGTAAGAATTAATGGAGTATTTGTTAAAGTTTAAGTCTAAAAATCAAGATAAGCTACATAGAAACTTGGTACCAGAAATTTCGCATTTTATCAAATGAGGTGAAATGTTTCTAGAGACTTTTAAACGAAATCCGTTCATAAAGATTTCTTAATTTGTTTTCTGATATTTATCAAAGTTCACAATAAAATACGTTTTTCATTTCGACTGAATATCTTAAACCTAGACTTGCGTATGTTTTCAATTTTGGAAAAGACGTAAGTTTTAAGCATCGGAAAGATTCTTTTCCGAAAATTTAAAGGATAAGAACCAGGATTGCGGAGAAACTTCTTAGAAATACCATTTTAATTAAAGATGTGAAATAGCTTATTGAATCGTTGTCACTTTTCGTGAAAATGCAATGCTTGAATACTGAGTGGAGTATCCGAATGCTATTTCGAAAACACATTTAAACACAAATATTGCAGAGAAAGAGAGGTTAGAAATATAAATATACTAGAAATGAAAAACGAAAGTTTCTTGTATTGAGGTTGGACAAAATTCAGGCCACAAAGGGTATATTTTTGATTTATAATCTTACCCTTGACCGAAACTTTTGTCCATTTTAGAACTTCAATGGCGAGTGGGCTTTGAAAAAGTTCGTCATTCAGGTTCTCATTCATTCCTTCCATCTTGAACATTTTACATTCTAAATTCTATTTTACGTTCTTTAATATTAATTGTTGAAATTTTTTGTTGATGCAATCACTTGATGCTGTTGCGTTGAGCACGCAAAAAGATGTATTATTATTGTTATTCTTTAAATCTTCTGTTTCTTCTTATTTATACTTTTTTTATTTTTGTTTTATATTTATATTACTAGAAATGAAAACTTTTATTTGGTTGATGTATTTAGGCTTCCAACACAAATATATTTTTCTTTCATTCAGAATATTAAACTGCTTTTAAATTGGGTTAAATTGCTTTTCTTTAGTGCATTGACTTGTTTTTAATTAAAACTGCAATTAACTTGGTTTTCCAGAGATGAACGAAATAAATCTTGTAGGGGCCTTTTTTGTCTCCCACCTTCGAAAACCAGATATTATTTTATTAATTTTAATTTAACTCTTTAATCACGAGGCGACGTTTTTCTTCTAGCCCCTTTCAGTCCGGGAGATTTTGGGGAGGAACGACATGAATTGGACTCTCCCAACCTTGGTGGGCATTTACCAACCACCCGAACCCTGCTATAACCATCCCTTAAGCTACACGGAAATGGGCTGTGGCTGGCAAGGATAATTGGACTCCGTGCCGCGCTTAACTCCTATACGATCTCATAAACTCACATCCCCTCATAAGAAGCCAACCGCCTCAGACCAGCCTGCGTCGGTGTTAAGGGGAAAATTTTAGACCGCCCTGGACCACCTCGTTGGGTGTGAGAGGGTTAATCTCTATAAAAATAACTTTTGAGAAAAATATATTTTGACAGCCTCAAATAAAAAAACTTAAGTTGTTTCAGGTTCTTGCATATAATAAAATGAATTTAAACGCTATTTTAAACAAGTAAAAATGAAAGATTATAAAACTTTTTTAACACAAGTTTCACAAGGCAATGCTCTTGCGAGTCCGTTAGCCAACAAAAAAAAAATCGGATCACACTGATTGGCAGGCGAATTTAAGAACACGAAAAAAATTCCAAGAAAAATATTTTGAAATTCAATTTTTGATCTGAATAAGTTCAAGCAATCGATACATTTAAATCAAACGAAAGTGGGAAATTAAATTGCCCTGCAGAAAATACAGCAGAAAAAATTATACACCACATTAAAAAATTACACCCAAAAGGTACCAACTTTGCCTATTTGTTAATCAGTCCATGATTCTAATATATTTCACAGTGGATACCATATTGGAGGGGCTACATATCGCACGTGCCAGCTTGTGCGTGCCCCTCCGGCCATGATTCTAATTTATTTTACAGTGGATACCATATTGGAGGGGCTACATATCGTAAGTATCAGCTT
>BGPR01014764.1:0-38365 GCA_013235015.1 Araneus ventricosus
CACAGTTTCATTCAGATACATCAGTTATGATGTGTTTAAGGCTTACTTGAATTTATTAAGTACCATGATTTCTGAAAGATGGATGAGAAAGAATTGTGTACTTGCGAAATATTTATTTCTGAAAGCGAAAACATTGCAGAAAATCAAAGCTAAGCTTGGCAAACATTATGGTTAATATACAACTTCGATAAGAACAATTCATAAAAGGGTTGGCAATTTTCGAAGCCACAATATGAGCACGTTATGCTGAACGCCCAAGATTTCCTTTTGAAGTTACTAATCAAAATATCATAGAAAAAAATTAACGATATAGTGACTGATGACGGGAGAGTGAAGGTGCATGAAATTGCTATGGGCACCTCAAATGACCATGTTATATAATATTTTGCACGAATATTTACACATGAGAATACTCTCCGCAATTCCTCAACTGGATCAAAGAAATGTTGAAGGTGTTTCAACGGAATTAAAACTAATCCTTATGCCTTTTTGTAACTGTGGATGAAACTTGCATTCATCACCATCGGCCTGAGACAAGAGAACAATCAAAACAATGGGTTGCAAGGGAGTATTCTGCCCCGCAAAAACTGTTCCTTTAGCTGGAAAGATTAGGGCCAGTTTTCTGAAATGCTCGTGATGTAATCTTTTTAGACTTTTTTGGAAAGGACAGAACAATATTAAGCTTCTTTGCTGGATCAGTTGAAAAATGAAATAAAGGATAAACGATCTCACGTAGCGAAAAGTGATGTTTTTTTCACCGCGATAATGCACCAGCTCACACTTCTGCAGTTGTCAGCTAAAAACAACATAATTTACTCTATCAAATTCTTCAGCATTCCCCCTACTCTCCGGATATGGAACTTTTGGATGACTACCAGTTCCCAAAAATGGCTGTCAGGAAAGAAATGTTCATCGAACGATGAGCCGATTGCCGAATTAACCGCCTACTTTGAAGGGTTGGACAAATCGTACTACATGAATGGAATAAAAAACTCGAACATTGTTGAATTAAGTGCATGAACCTCAAAGGAGACTATGTTGAAAAATAAATATTGTTTAAGCCGAAAAAATTTTGCTTTCTTACATTTTACACAACCGTCTTATTTTGCAGACCAAGTTAGTTTCTTTTTGATTATATTGGCAAGCATCAAGTAACCTCGTCAATAATTGTTGTAACTTCAGGGATGATTTCATCCATCTACGAATGAAACAAAATCGAAGACATAACATTTTAAAGTTATATTTCTCTGTCATAAAATACATTTTGTTGTTCTGCAAACCAAAGATCATCTCTAGAGTCAGGCGCGCGTCATGGTAAAAAAAAATGTCAAATGATTTTAACAGCAGCATCAGAGGTGCAGTTTAAACTTCTGAAATGTTTCAGTCTCATAAAATGAAAAGAAAAAGAATAGTTTCATGGAAAACTGCTAATATTATGAAATAGCATTTATTTAATGATAGTGTTACTTTTGTTTAAGAAATATCAAATAATTAATTTGTCTTTAATTTATAAGCCTAATTTGTTTCTCATTCTGCACTGACTCGATTCATCTAATTACATATTTTAAACCAATAAAGAAAGAAGATATAATACAACATAACAGTATTCTGAAATGAATTGAATCATTAAAAGTTTCAAAAAGAATTTAAAAATAATTAAATAAAGTGACTTTCCTATGTTTATGTCTTTACTTTTGAAACTATCTATCAGTATTAATTTATGTTCATTATAAAGTTTGTCCTATGTATACTTCTTGATATAAATACATATCAACATATTTGAGCGTCGACTATAACCCACTGCATAAAAAAAAAACTACTGAGAACCTAATGTGCCACTTACAGAAGTAGAAAATCTATTCCATATATATAATTTATAGAAAAAAATATGTACGCATCTTCACAAGTTAATTGTTCTCACACATAAATTAAAAATTTTGACTGCTGCAGCATAACAAAAATGTGCTGTCTGCATTTAGACAATTAAAAAGAAGTAACAGAGAAAAGAAAAACTGGAATACAAATAAGAGCAAAATTCATATATAAGTGTATTAAGAGAATAAGGTCATAAATGTGAGGTTAAAAAATATATATATTCACAACTATGTGTGAATGTGTTTTTACTTTGAGGTTGGTGTGACCGTTAGGTCATCTACAGTACTTGACACTTGGATTATCAGTATTTGTTCTTCTCACATTGATGGTGGTAGATCTTTGTTCAGTTTCTCGGATATGAAAGATTTTTCTAGGTACGAACTTGTATCTGAATATATTGCTCTTTAACTGTGATGTTTTATTAGACTTTTTATGAACAAACGCATATGTACATTTGATTTTCCTGATCTTGAAATAAATAAATATTTATTTTCATGTTTATTCTTTAAAAATCAATTTTGATCCCTATGAATTCTTTTTTAAGGTCATCTAACATGTTTATTAGTCATTCAACAATGAGTCAATATGTTTCTATCATTTTAAAATCGGATGAACTACAAAGAAACGACTCTGAACATATTTTAAGCAGATCATGTAAAGAGTACATCTTTTCTGTCTACATAGATACAGTGCAAAATCTATTAACCCTTTCAAAATGGGCGTGCCTATGTACTCGCTTGGATATCGTCGCCCACGCAGGTGATGCATATATGCATTTTGAGCCAAACATTTTTTAAAGGCCACTAGATGGATCCCTGTGTCTATTACTTTTGAACTGAGCATAATTATCGGAGACTGACCTTCAGTTCGTTCACATTCTGCCTGATTTGGTATTTCTCATCAGCTGTTGCAGGAGGAGCTAAAACATAATATAAACAAACAGAGCTGGGATGTTTCCTCTCCCAAAACGTGGGTTCATTTCTTTCTTTCTCCGATACTTTTATTTCCTTTTGTTACTATGTGGGTTCCTTTGAGTTTACAGTCAGCCTAGTTACATTGCGCTACTTTTGTATATACAGTAAGTTCTCGATTATCGCGGCTAAGTATGGGCCGTTCAAATATTACGTAAGCATATTTTTGGTATTTTTTGACCCCCCTCCCCTTGTACAGCAAAAATGACAAATCGCAAACCCACCTCTTACAATTACGTAACAACTGCAACCCCCGTCCTTTTCTTTTTTTTACAAAACGTATAACAGTAATAATCTAATTTAAAAATTTTAGGACAATTCAAATTAAAAACTCTAACTAGGCTAAAATGAAAAAAAAAAAAAATGTAAGTTTAATTCCTTACAATTTCAAGTTTAAACACAAAATCAAGTTTAATTTTCTTTTTGCCAAATTTAACTTTTTTTCAAATTTAATTTTTTTAAAATTAAATTATTTGTGCATTACAAGATATTTTCGAATAAAGTGATTTTTAATAATGTACGTAAGCATCACTCTACTCCCCTCCCCTTGTCAGCAAAAATAAGCAAATCGCAACCCCTCCCCTTGGTGCCCGTAATATTTGAGACGCACTATCCGAGCTCAATAACCGGAAAAATTAGTTTTTCTAAAATTTTACATCCGCACCCGAAGGAAAAAAAACAATATACAGCACTGTGGCGTACACTGACTTGTTTTATGGGGAGGGGTTCAAAACAGTGAGGATAAAAAAAAAAGGTCCTCACTTTTCCCACGAAACAGAAGTTAAAAAAGAAATGAACAATAAAAAAAAAAGGTAAAGGGACAGAATCGGTAAAAAAAAAGGTTCTAGGGGTTACTCCAGATTGGCCAAGTCTCTTTTACTTTATTTATTTTATTCTCCGAATACCGGCAGATGTTGATTCCGATTACGCAATATCACGTGCAGGAGGATAGGCATGCATATTGCACAATAATAAATAACCTGAAATTTTTTAAAAGATAATTTGTTTGATATTCAATCTGGATTTGTTTATGATCCATTAAGAGTTATTATGCTTGCTTGAGAAGAATATTTTGAGTTTCGTCGCTATTTTTATGGATTTATATTTTACAATCGATATATTTTTGGTAAAATTCATCTACAGATCATATCAATGTTAAATTAAAATCTTCATAATATGTTTTGTAAATATAATGTCATGAAAGATACAGAAGTATTCTTAAAAATTATATTTAATGCACATTTCAAAATGACAGAAACAAATTATTTGGCCTATCTAGAAAACAAAGCTACAATCTACCCTCCCATTTTCCCCGTCACACTCAACTATCCGGACTTTTCAGGTATCCGGAAATCGGCGTTTCCTAAGCATGCTGGTTAGGTAAGCTTTTACTGTATATATATTGCGTACTTTGCTCTTTATTTCGGAAAGACTCGACTCTAGTTTATTATGGCGAAAAAGCATTATTTAGAAGAGGAAGAATATGCTCGTTATGATAAATGAACCAATTAGCGACATAGATGAGAATGACGATTCATCTTATAAAGAGTTAGAAAGTGATATTTCTAGTGATTTTTTTTTTGTGTTCCTCCCTGCTTTGAGGTTTACCACACTCTGTTTTCATTTTAAAATTTTGTTACTTCTTGTAAATAGTCTTTGTAGTATTTTTTTTTATTCTTAAAATTTATTTATGTATTTGCCTATTACAATTTCAGAAGAATTAGAATAGTACTTTCAAAAATTTTTCATATTTTCATATAAATTAAAGGAAAATGAGTAATTAATGCTAATTATAATTATTTTAATGCTAACGTATATAACAGCTTAAGTAGTAATCTAAAATAGTACCAAAAATTACGACGTTAAGACAATTGGTTTTTTGTGATTTTTTTCGGAAGTTAGGCTTAGCGACATTATCCTTTGTCTTCCGCTCCGTCCCGTAGGAAGGTCTTTGACGAAGGTGTGTTGTCCTGAAAGGGTTAATATCCTTACCAAGAACTTCTGAAGACTAAAAGTAAAATTATAGTATTCATTAAAACACCTAGGGTTATTCTTAAACATAAAATTATCGTTTGCCAAGGGCTTATTTGATATAATTATCAGTCATGTTTATAAACATTAAACCCAGTTGATCAATATCTTGCAAGAATAAGCAACTGATGATATTTCCGGGCACAACACCTTTGAAAAACACTTGGAAATTGTATGCTTTACAGAATATACAATTGATGAAAAATGTAGATGCTCCTTGACACACCAAGCTCAAAATCAAATCTGGTGGTTTTAGTCCAGTTGAATTATACATACATTGACATGGCAAAAACACGCAACAGCATTTTTATTGCTTAAGTTGGCCATCCAACACATGCCACTATATTGCATAGGTGCATATTCTACCAAATTGGGAAATGGAGGGAGGAGTTGAAAAATTTTTTTGTTGTATCTAACTTTTTCTCTCAGATTAATAGCATTTTATTTAAACAAGTTAAAGGTACTTAAATTATAAAATGAGCCATGGAATGGAATTTACGGCTACTGATACATAGATGATTTGCTTCTGTTAAATGCTGATGATTTAGATCTAATTATTAATTGTCATCCAAAAGATCTTAAACTTAATAAAACCAACTCTCATCAAAATAAAGGTACCTTTTTAGATCTTAAAATTGAGATTAACAAGCAAATTATTAGGATTGGCCTTTATGACAAAAGAGCTGAATTTAGCTTTAAGTGTAAAACTCTTTGTGACTTTCATTCCAATTTAGATTCTAGGGTATTTAGAAACGTAATTTTCAGTCAAGCCAACAGAATTAAAGCAATTTGCAACAATAGGAATGATTTCTTATTTGCTTCCAATGTTTTTTTAAAAACTCTAAATGATAACCATTTCCCTTGTAACATTTACAACATTAAAGATTTTGCCCTTAGAAACTGTCTGGAATATACAGCTAAAAAAAAAATTCATGCGTAGTTGAAAATGGAAAATAAGGGCTTTTTTTCTCTCTTATTATTTCTGAATTGGTCTCCTTCCCATGCTAGAAAAGAGATTTCTGTATCGGCCTCTTCTTCCTTTCTATTCCTCTTATGGGAATATAGATGGCGCCACGGAGACTAATGTTTAATGTTTTGCTTTTCTCGAAAGCGCGGGCAAATTATTTTAATCTGGCTTCTTTCTACAGGTGTAAGTTTTTTTTTATTTTACCTTATGAAAGCTTATTAATTAAGCTTGATGGCTAATATGTTGTTGGTCTTATTAGCGTATTTAATGTTTTTTCCTTTTGATGTTTGTACTTGTGGATTTGCTACCTGGTTTCTTTTTTTTGGGGGAGTTCGGGATATGAGAAGCTGCCTTAGCCTCAACAGGCCTGCTTCTACAGAAAATTCCCTAAATATTCTTTTGCATCCATTTCGAATAGTTTCTAGCCCTTGAAAAAGTGAACTAGAATGGATTCCTTGTTTTTGATGTCTGCTTTTCGTTTACTTCAAATTACTATAGGATTGCTTGTATTACTTTCTTTTTTTAATTTTGGCTTTATTGGTATATCTGTCCATGGAATGTTAAGATAGCTTAATTAGGTTCAGAGTAAATTTAAAAAAAATATATTTTTTAAAAACTTGAGCCAAAATTTTGCAATTCCACTACAATAGTACAAAACAAGCAGTAGTGTTATATGCAAGGGAATATCTGGGTAAAGTATCAGATCAATAACTGCATTGTATTTTATAAAATTCAAATTTTTCTGAAAAAAAAATACCTATAAGTACTCTTCTATCATGATCAAATTCGCAGAACAAATAACTTTTTTTCAGCATAGAATTTCTCTCTCTTTTTTAATGCAAGAATCTACTTCTGTTTCCCAACTTGTATGAAGACGAACAGTAGTGGATAGTGGAACAGAAATCAGAATCTACAATAGACCACAATTGCCAAAGCAAAAACTGTTGCAATCATTTATGAATGCCTCCCACTTCTGAGAGCCTATGGCCTAGAATTGTTTTCACCATTCTGCATCATTTATTCTTAGTAGAATTAATGATGCAGGCCAATCTGTCATACCAATTAGCTGTTTCGACTTTTTATGGGCACTATATTTCAAATAATCACAAAACAGCAACTGGTAAAATAAACAGAGTGGAAGCGAAAGCTGCTTTGCATTTCATATGAAATTATAAATGCTATTATATACTACGCTACTATACTATTCCTAATGCTATTATATGATTATGGTTAATTACTGTAAATTTATATTCATTTCTGATATTACCAATTCTATTTCTATTGAAGTGAAACTGTTTTAGAGATTTCAATGCAAAAGTTTAAGAAGAGCATGTCATTCCCCCCTCAAATTTCTAAGGCTACCAGCAGGCCTATTTGCTAGCTTTTAAATCGGGCACTAGAGACATACATAAACATAGTCAATACAACACATTTAACATTTTAAAAAAAGCAAATTTCATGATATGAAATAAGTAAGTTCTACAAAGTCCACTAGAATAAAATTTATTAACCAATGCCATATCACATTTGGGAGGATGAAACAAAGTGTGTATATATAGAGAAATATACATACAAGTATATGTGTATAAACTTCTCAAAAATTTGCTGAAAATAGATATTTTTGTAAACAAAACAAAATAAATAAAACAAGGTGATTGACTCTAAAATAGTCCAAAACAAAAATATCTAAAACTGCAAAAACTTCGCAGAAACTCTCCAATTCAACAGCAAAAAATTGTCAGCAAATGAAGCGAAGAGTAGTTTAAGCTTGGGCCATGGACTTCAGAATGTTCCTACTGGCATTTAAGTTAAGGTCGCAGGGAGGCATAAAATCTGGAGAGGCCCTCAGTAAAGGCGTTTCATCTGTTCATACATTATAAAAAACTAGAATAATGTTAAGGAAACAACTGAGATGCATAGCAATTGAATAAAATAATTCCAAAAACATTCAAGTGCATAAAATGAAGAATATCATAAAAACTACATGCTCTTAAATCTTAGAGATAAAATTTTATTATAAGAAAATGGTAGCAAGATTAAGCCAAGGTAATGCAAGACATGCCACATAATTTAATATAAATATATATAATAAAAGAGTGTTAATGAGGATTATTTTCAATGGTAATTCATTAGAGCAATAAAAGTTACTAAAACTTTGAAGCCATAGGAAATTTTTTATACTGTATTTTCCACAATAACTAAAAAATATGGCATTGCCTTTGTTGCATTTTATATAAAAGATATACATCACAATCATAAAAAAAGAACTAAAGATAAAATTATTATTCAATTTTAATTAAAGTTGCCCCCACCCACTAAAGTTTAGTTATATTAACATCTTGTTTTGAAGCAACATGAGGGCTATTTTGGGATGGACCTTGTAATTTTGAACCTCGGTCAGATGACGAGGCTGACACCCATTCTCCAAACTTCCGCACCACACCAACAAGATGTTTGGCTTTATACGCATGATTTAACAGGAAAAAGGCCCAATACATGATGGATCTTCAGTGGAATCAGGTTTCGAATCTGGAACCCTCTGGATCCAAAGCGAGGCCTTACCACAATTCCGCCGTGGCCTTCCCCACCCACTAAAGAATTACATCCAACTCTGCATTTTAAACTGAAATTTACAGATTCAAATAAGGAATAACTAATATCTTTATAAACTCTTATAAAGAGGTATTAACTAATTACAGAAACGACACACAAATTCAGCTACAGCATTGTGAAACAATTCATTGAATTTTTTGATACAAGTAATATCATCAAGAAACTTTTTTTAAAAAATCTGCACAGTAATCCCTTCTACCTAAAACCTATCTATATTTTAAGTTACAGTGTTATAAAACAAAAAACCAAATATAAAGGAGCTAATTTACAAATCATAGATTTATATAGGTTATATGGATAATTTACAACAGATATCCTCTGCATTATAATCCATCAATAATCTAAAACAGTCATGACAAAGGCTTCTCAGCAGCGAACCTGTTGATTTTTTAATCTACATACAATTCTTATTATATATCATGAAATTAACATGCACTGCCAACAGAACACTTACTGAAAACAGCTTTAATATAAAATTCAAGTATCAAATAATAAGTTTGCATACATTTGAGTATTTTTAGAAATTTGATTTGCAAGAACTGGTTATAAAAAAAAACAATTAGTTAACAAAATCAATCAGTTAAAGGATACTATAATGTTCCAAGGTCCTAATCTAACCCATGTTGGCACAAAACCTTTGTAAAGAGCTAAAAGGCCTTCTGTCTGTACAGTCTGAAATATAAAGACATCAAAACATTATATTGATTTAACAAATCTTTGTCAGCATTTCATTCGCTTGTACGCATCAAACTCACATAGAATTCAAATTTTGAGAGAGCAATTTACAGAGTACTACAGCAATACATTTTAAGCAGAAAAATGTATCTTAAGTTTTAGATAAGAAGTTATCAAATATATAACACATAGGTCAAAGATACATACATGAATTGCACAATGAAATGACCCTGTGTAAAGAACTTGCACTCGGGCACCATCTACAAGGGCAGTCCTCAGCTTTCTTTGATTCATCAGTCTTGTCTGAAATTGGAAGAAAATAATCATTTAAACCTTTTAAAACAGTTTTGAACAACGTATGCATTGAAAAATAAATAAATAAAAACCATACCCTAACAACATCGATCGGTGTAGATGTTACTGCACCAGCTAAACCGGCAGTGAAACTAGACCTATAAAAAGAAGGGGAAAAAAAAATCACATTTATGAACTTTAAAATATGCATGTTAAGAATGAGACAATAAATTATTAAATGCATGCAATGATAATTCAAGACAAAAAAAAGTATGCAAAAAAAGAAACTTGTAACAAATTCATTCACTTATGACAAAAAAAGTCAAAGAATATTTAAGATTGTAAACCAAAGTCCTCTAAAAAAACACCTACAGAACTAAGTAACATGAGATACAGAAAATAAACTTATTCTGGTTTAGTAAAAAGCATTTCCAAGCTCTGGAAAAAGTCCAAAGTTAACTATTAAATATTAGTTCTAAATTGTCTTTACTTGATGACTTCTAAATCAGTTTATCCAATAAAACTTTCCAAACAAAATTATATAAATGAAATTTTTATGTAAAGAAGTGTAAAAACGAAAGGTCAGGGAAGAGGGATAGATTCAACAAAGTTTTAACAAAATTGCAGTTAAATGAAAAGAAAGCTTTCTCAACATACACAAAATGATTGAAAACACCATCTTCTATAGTACCAGATAAGATGAGATTCCTTTTTGTTATGTCATATACTGGCAGCTCAACACCTGCACACACGGCTGCCCTTTGAGCTGTTGGACATACACCCTAAAACAAATTGAAATTGCATGCATTTATATTAATACAAAAAAGTTTTATACTTTCATATGTGTTTAAAACGAATCAGAAACAAAATTCTTAAAACTTAAATGGATCTTTTAACCTAAAACCACAAAAAAAGATGTCCTTACCCTCCATAAACCTTTCACACCTTCATTTTTATAAATATCTAAAAAGCACCTAAGCATTCCTTTTTCAGCATATGCTTCTTTTTCTGCTTGTAAACGTACCTAAAAATGGCAAATGAGAATTATATAATAAAATAAATATAAAAATGAAAAAATGCTGTTTTTTTAAAGTATTTACAAACATCGATTTTTCCATTTAAATGTGGATCTTATAACATACAGCTACCACACAAAATTACAAATGCAGCCTTTTTCCGTATCATTAAAATTTTGATGTGATTCAACTCAACAGCGAGAAATGAAATTAAATCAAAAGAATTATGGTCTTTTTAAAAATTTTCTGTGAAATTGTTAAATGAGTGGACACAGAATTTCTATACAGAGATAACTCTACTGGGAGAGAAAAAAAGAAAAAACATATGGCTAATACTGACAAATGGAAATGTTAATATCATGCTGAATATTTTTGGACATCATTGGGCTTTCAAGTAAAGTATACATGGGACAGATGAATCTCCATTGCATTTTTTAAGTCTTTGAAAGGATAATACTAGTAAAATTACTAGAAATTTCCTTACTAACCATTTTAAAAAATGGACAAAAATACAAATGCAACAAATATTGAAAAGATACGAGACCGTGTCTCATTACTTTCAGTTACCTTATTATATAAACAATATTCAGTATGGTAAGCCAAGCTGACAGTTTGGGAAGATTATGTAGAGCATCATTACACCTAAGAAAATAATCCTACATATAAAGTATTTAAAAAATAGTTGATATATTTTAACATAATTTAGTTTTTCCACTCATCAACAGTTTCAGTAATAAAAATCTAAAATAAAAAAGCTGTTTACTTTCTTAGCATTTTCCCTGTAGACTTAAAAAGTGTAGAAACAAATGTTAATGCCATTCACTGCTGATACCAAAGTTGATTCAATAACTTCCTACATATTGTTTACTTGAGTTGTCCCTGACTAAAGATTTATAACTCTTGAAAAGACACAATTTTACTCTATTTTAACTGTCTGTTAATTAATTACAGATTTCGCTTCACAGAATGTTGCAACAAGACACATAAAATAACAGTTTTCAGTTCACAAATGAAGCAGCCACTAGTATGTTAAAATCAAACAACATGGTGAAATACTTACTTTTAAAACATCGGTAGGATTTGCTATTGATGAACCAATGACTCCTGCTGTGATACCACACAAAACATTTTTAAATAATGTTTCATCTAGAAAAGTAATGAAAACCATCGCAGTCAAAAGATACTAAACAAATGGACAAAGGATTTTAAAAATGATGCAGAAATTGAAATTATTTATTTAATCCTATCAGGGACCAGAGGTTTTCTTTTGAAACTACCTTTTTAAGAGCTTTTTCTTAGCCAGGTGACTTTAGCTTTAAATTAGTAAAAATATCTTTTAATGTCTAATACAGATGACAGTAAAAGCAACTTTTTTTAAATATCATTTAACAACATATTCACGTAGAAAAATAAAACCAATTGTGCTCCTGAAAGGGTGAAACAGTTTTAAAGTCAGTTGCACAAGTTGATAAACTGAATATACACACCGACTTTATTTTCAAGTCTTATGGCAAAATATTAAGTTTTGCTAATATTGAAAGAGTTGATTTTATAATTCAGACTGAGGATTAAATTTTAATAATTTTAAGTTCAATAAGATATACATAAAGGTTAACATCAGTTTGAATTCGTAACAAGTAATTTTTCAATGAAACCAAGATCAGGACATATTTTATTATCAGAATCTTCCATAATTGTAAGTAAAAACAACCAAATTGACATAAAACATTTCGAAGCAAATTTTAAATAACTATTTTGACTTTAATTACAATGCTACACTTTCTTTCCATCTGTTATTAGGTTCAAGATAAAATTTTTGGACTAGTATAAGATCAACAGTGGGAAAGTGCCAAAAAAAGCCCCAATAGAAGAACTGACAGCAAATAATAACAGATATGTATAGTATAATCGAAGTGAAATTTTGAGTGAATACAATTAAGAATTTGTGCCTAAAAAATATGAAAATTAATAATATTAATTCCACTTGGACAGTAAATTTTAAAGTCCACAAGAAAGCCCAAAGCAAATTTGTATCAAATAATAAAACTAAATTTGAAGGTCTTATACACAAACTTCAAAATTAAATAATGATTTCTGACAGATAAATTAAATTCTAAAACTAAGTATAAGCAGAAAATGAAAGTAAGACAGAACTATAATTACCATGTGGATTCTTGATTACTATGCTTTTCAATGAGTAATAAATGCCTATTTTGATTGTGCCATAAGTAGCTTGCCTTAAAAGTGCTGGTTTAATTCTGAAAGAAATCAAAATTCATGTAGAGCAAGACATGGAATATTTTTTGTTCTTGTACAATTTAATTATTAGTAAACAGAAGACATCATTAGATTTTTAGGAAAATGAGACAAATATAGAGTTTCATACAAACACACACAAAAGAACACTAGCAAAATGAACAAATGAAAGGTGGAAAAATGAATCAAGTTTCGATTCTAACTTACCAATACATATTTACCTGTTAGGAAAATGAGGGGAGAAACGGAACAGCTACCATGTTCAGATAAGATACAGTTCTGCACAATGAAATTACACTTAGAAAAACAATGGGTAAAAAAATAACTGAATTTTGTAGCCATTTAATTTATTTTCTAACACAAACCGAATGTAGAGAGACAGGGCCACATTCTAATAAAATTGTTTTTAACTGAAAGAATTGGTTAATAAATAAAATGATAAAACAGAGGAATCGCAACAGATTAATTAACATTTTACGGTATAATCAATCATAAATCTAAAACTTCTGCCTGCATTTTGATATTAATGGAAAATAATGGATACATAACTAGAACAATAAAACAGAAATTTACAATGGGAAAAAATACAAAAAATAAATAAAAATGATTTTGAAAAATTACTAATGAATAAATTTCACGATAATTAAAGAAATTCCTTGCAGAATTAATTCATAAAAATAAATTAACATGTTAAATTTACTGTATAATAAAATTTAAAAACATATCACTATCTAACAGTCTGCAGACTGTTAATGACATTTAATATTAAAGTTTAGATATTAATCAGACTTTTTTACTTTACTATGGTACTGTGTTATTAACATTTAAATATTTACTATATAATTCTTAAATCTTCATTATAGATCAATTTTTAAAATCTTTTATATTTAATAACAAAAGAAAAAAAACCAGAGCTACATGTACACAAGCATGTAGCACAATGGAATAAGAAATTATATAAACCAATATCTATATAAATCTTTAAAAAATATCTTGTCAAGACTGAATATCCTCTCAAATGCATTTTCCAATAACATTATCAATAGTTCTCAGTATAAAAGTTGCAAAATTTCTCAGCAGATTAAAAAAAAAACACTTAAATAAAATTAATAATTGCTTTTAAAATATCCGTTGTGACTGAAATATTATAAGAAAACCATTATGATTCTGGCATTTAGCATAAGATTTGAAGATAGAACAGGGATGGAAGAAAAAATTTTAAGTAAAGCCTCTTTAAGACAAAAGGGAAATTTTATTAACTTCTATACAGATACCTATATAAATATATATTTAATCTCAAACAAATATTACGAATGTGAATTAGTTAAAATGAACTCTTTTATTGCATATCACAAAAGTGTTTACTTGTAAAATTCATTACTAAATATAATAAATTGATGGTGAAATATTTTATATCATCAAACCAATATCTTTCAACGCACAATGGCAAAATTAATTTAGTTCTAAATTAAAAAAACTAATAACTTCAAGAAAATTGAAGTACTAAATTGCCCTACAAGTAAATGCTTTTTCTTTCTTTCTTTTTAATTGAAAAAAAAATGTTTTTGACAACCATTTGGCTGTGCACAATTCATTCAATACAAAGCAACATTCATACAACCTAAATGATTAAAAAGTTTAAGAATTACTCGTCAACCTCAATTTAGAAATATATAAAATATACTAGGCATTAAAGTTTGAAAATTCAGATTAAGTAGTTATTGTAAAATTAATTATGCGTATGTTTTAGGCAAAAGTAAAAGAATGGGCAGAAAATAATTGTAAAATTTCATTCTTAAAGGACTAATTTTTTCACAAATTTCAAAATTACAGCAACTTTTTTTTATTTCTATAAAACTTTTAACCATATTTTCTAATAAAAAGCTCAAAATATTTAATTAATTAAATATAATTCAAAAATAAATAGCTACAGAGCAGTTCCTTTAGAAATAATTAAAGATCAATTTACAAGAATAATAAAAATTATGCCTCATATTCATCTATCAGTTTTTTAGAAGACTACATTAAAAAATAAAGAAATTGGCAGAAGCAAATTTCAAGTTACCATGTGCCAACATGAATTCTGGTATACATATATTTTTCATTAAGAAGTTGATACATGTGTAGGATAAATTTATAAATTATCTGTAACATGAAATGGAATTAGCCTCAGCAAGTTTATGCATCTTTTGATACACATTAAACTTTAAAAATATATATATATATATATATATTTTTCATTTTATGCTTTTTAATAAATTATTAGTGTGCATTAAAGTATCAGAACCAAGAGCAAAAAACAAGTAGGGAGAGCAGAAATGTCATTCTATTCTTCTATACTTATAAAAGGCAATGTTTGTGTGTGTGTGTGTTTGTCTGCAATGTCCAGACGAAGCTATCGCACTTACAGTCATGAAATTTGGCACACAGGTAGTCGTAATGGTGACTAAATGCACCTCGAAGCCAAAATTTTAAAATTTAATCTAGAAATTTTTTTATTTAATGTTTTGTGTTGCTTTGGTTGATTTTTCGCACTAATTTCTCAATAGAATGGTTTCAAATAATTGTACGACAAAAATAAATACACCATCAGAAAGAGCATGCGATTTCGTTCTAATGAAGTAAGTTTTGACTTTCTAACGCAATTTACTGAATTTTGAAAATTTTTTAAAAAATACCCAGTTTTGGCATCGAGATTTTACTTTTGATTTTAAATTTGTTGCATCTGACTTTCTAATAACACTATTAATTTCAATTTTTTTCAGCTTATAACTAGAACGGTTCTGTCGGATTTAAAACAAGAACGGTTAAAATATCTTTTCCCGTGTTTTTTTAATTAATTTTTTTCTGGGTGGTTGAGAGTTATTTTTCTCGATCGAGTTCCTTGCCCGGCACTTCTTCGGAACGTAGCTGGCAATTTTGATCGGCGGACGCACAGGATACGTCATGACCTTCATCTGAATGAAATGCTTCGATTATTATTTTCAGATTCAATTTTATATTTTGCTTGCTGTATAATAATCATTTTCATGTTCCAATTTTGTAATATTGTTTTGGATTAACGTACTCTGTACTGTAGCGCTAAAAAAAAAATTAATAAATAAGCAGGAAAATCAAATAATGTGTATCTTTTGTTTTGATTTTGTTTTAAAAACTTTTTCATGTTATTGTTGTCATTTTTTTCCCAGTCCTGATTCCACGGGCAACGCCGTGCGCGTACTGCTAGTAAAAAATAAAGGCAATTCTTCATTTAGCAGACACTCTAGTGTGTAATTAGATTGAAGACTTTACTGTTCTTTATTTACTGGCCATATATGTTTGCAAAAGAAACGGAACCCAAAACATCATGTTGGCACACGATAAATGCCACAGTTACTTGGCAACTATCGAGCGATGTATATATTCATCATTATCTGAAGTTAAATATCCAATTTCAAGGATGAATTTCGGTCAGTGATTTTTAAATCATTAGAAAAAATTTTAATTTATTTTAAGACTTATCTTAATATTAAACACACTTTTAATTGTAATATGCACCAGCAAGAATTTCTTTCATTTTTCATTAATTATAAAATTATTTAAAAACATTACTTCTTTAAAGTCAGAATTTACATATTAACTTTTAAAATTACATTATAAGAAATTTTAGATAAATTCAATACATATGTGCACTTTTAAAAATCAGATTAAAAATCTTTTAAAAAATGGAAGCTAGATAAATCGCTTCTTAGAGAATTATTTTAATTGAATTCTCAAAAAGGAGGAAAAATATTATTCCCACAATACAAAGCCACAAAAAAATGTAGTAGTGAATTACCCTATCACAAATTTATGATTGTAATGCTGACTTAACTGGATGCTTTCTCCCAGATCAGGTAACACCTTGCACGCAGTACCATGACCGCACGGGGTGACCTAACCTAGCAGATAAGATAGCACTAGGTGGTAATCAAAAAAATCAAACACTGGAGCCTTTGCGAATTCAAAAGCAAATACAGAAATTAAAAAGACCAACGTTCATATGCTGCAGCAAGTATAATGTATATGATTTACACATAACTACCAATTTTTTTTAAATATTAGGATACATATTTTTTTTTTTTAAATATTAGTCTACATAAATTTTCAGATATAATGAAATCTTTTAATAATTCAAAACTGAATTACATTAAATATACACTGAACAAAAATTATCAGAATATTTTAAATAACTGTAACATTATAAAAGTTGCAGCAAGAGAAAATACGCTGGGTATCATTATACATTAAAATAAATAGCAATTATGAAGCAATTGTATTATAAAATACCTTAAAACAACTAGCCATATATCCAATTTTAATTTCAAAAGAATCATATACTTTAGTTTTAAGCACATATTTTTGTTTAAATAATTTAGTTCAAATTTGATTGTTTTTCTCTCAAGATATGGGTTATGATAATAGCGAACATGCAAACTGAATATTCACTGTGTCATTACGTACTGAAAAGAATCTATAAAAATAAACACAAATATCACATACAAACTAAACAATATTACAACAAATAAAGCAGTAAAACAACACAAACACTTATGCACTGTTATAATACATTCAGTTGACGAGATTTAACATTTCAATCATATTTTAAAATATACATTTAACATAAAAAGATGCAAAAATAACTTGTACCAACACTAAAAAAACTCTTTTGAGAAAACTTAATTGATATTCACGAGACAAATTATCTATACCATATTACAATTTTAATTAATTAAAGCTTCTGACAATAACATCAAAATAGGATTGTTTTAAGAATCTGCAGTGATTTTGCAACCCTAACTAATTTGAATCCTGCTCAATTAACACTCAAACATTTTTTTAAACTACAAGCAATGTCTACAACTTTCTCTTAATTCAACAGATTATACTTTCTTCTCAATTCTTTGATTTAAAACAAAATTGACTTTAAAATAACAGAGTTGGGACAAAATACCCTTAAGAAATACATAAGAACTAAAATTAAACAAACAAAAAATTCTCTATCACTACAAGAAAAGTTCTTAATTACAATATGAGAATTTTTAGTAAAATAAGAACCAAAAATGCTAAAACAAACTGTTAGTATTTGAACTTAGGAGTGGAAAAAACACAACCTAGTATTATATTTTTTAGTAGAATTATATTAAATATGCAAATCACTTTTTCAAACTATTAAATACAATGCTGCTTTTTTTTAAAAAAAAAAAAAATATCAAAATAGTGTACGTGTGAGTAAAAATGAAAATATGTGTACGATTAAGAATACAAATGAAAATCGGAATCAAAATATGAAACCTGAGATGTGCAGTAAGATGGATTCTCTTAAACATATTTTATTATATTTTAAATATATCATGCAAAATTAAAAAGAAAGAATTATTGAAAAAATATTCTTGTTTTACATCATGCATAAAATAAAAGAAGCAAACTAATAAATTCATAACTTTCCACTGTAATTTGATGGAAAGTACACATGCCTAAATAATTACTTTAAAATTATCATTCTTAGCAATAAATTAAAAGGATTATTCCAAAAATCATTTCATGCTTTTGTAAAATAAATTTTAAAAATTATAACTTGAAGGCCAACTTGAAGGCGTTCTCTCAGCAAATCTTTTATTATTAAAAAAAAAAAAAACTTTTGTCACTGGTTCAAAATTTTATTTAAGATATTTTCCATAAAAAGAAAAAATAACAGTCTAAAAATGCATTAAGAATGGAAAAAATTTCAATAATCAGTACAAATTTAAACAATTTAATACCCATGATGCAAAAAGACTACATCTTAAACTACATAAATACAATTTATCCTTAATTTTCGCTTTGGTTTCAAGCTTAACAATTACTATGTTCTTAAAGTTTGACACTTTTAAAATTAACAGATGTAAATTGTATTTTTTCCTTAGCTACCTACCTACTTGCTTGCTTGAAATGAAAATTACCCCAAATATACGAAATTTTTTTCAGTAACTTTAAAAGGAATGTAAAGTTAAATAAACTGTACTGATAAAAACTACAAAACTAATAATTAAGATATTCAACAATATTTTAAACAATATGGTAAAAAATACCTTTATTATGACCAAATTAACCCTTTTAGTTATAAGTCTGCATAATAAATGTAACCTTTAAGTAATTTTAATCAAGGATTCTTTCCATGAAATTTTTTTTATTAGAACTTTTAAATAATGGAAACAAATGAAATAACATTTAATACATATTTTGTCACATTTAATGCAATGACTCTGGTGCCAAGAAGTCAGAAATATGCTCATTTTAAGAGTTGTAGAGAAGCACTTTTTAAACAAATTCAATGTATATTACTAAATATGCAGCTCCAATGCTCAGAGAAGAGAACACACTGATTCTAGAATTTATGAAGTCACTGTTTGCTTATTCTTACACGGCCATTCATATTAATTTTAAATGAATTTTTACCATGTCCCTCCTTTTAGACAATATAACAAATGCTTAAACAATTATTTCAAGTAATATATGTATCAAAAGAAAATGTGAAATTTAATTACAAATAAGTGGCTTCAAGCTTATTTTCAGTTATGCACATGTTTTCGGTTTAAGAGAACACTCATTTCCTCATTTTTAGAAGACAAATAAGTAAAAACTACTCTCAGAAATTTTATTTCATAATTTAATCTCGTATAATTTTTCTTATACTTCATATATACAGTGTGACCAGTAATTAACGTGCTGATGTTAAAAATTAATTTCTCGAAAACTACCGATTCAAAAAATTTTATTTAAATTCTAAAACAAAGTACAATACATGGGAATTAGTTGATTACATGTTCGATGTGTCTTCCATCTGTAACTATAATATGGCGCAAACGAAGAGCGAAATTCTGCATCACTCGCTGAAGAGCCGAAGTTTCAATGCTTTCAATAACTGTCTGAATATCGCAGTTTTCAGGTCTTTGATGCTCTGGGGGTTTCCAGCGTAAACTTTGTCTTTGATATAACCCCACAAAAATGAATCGCAGGGGTTCAGGTCAGGAGAATAGGGTGGCCAATCAATGCAAATATTTTTCGATTTTGGGTACCCTAAAGCTAAAATCCGCTCATTAAAGTGCACTTCAAGCAGATCAAACACTTCATTGGTACGATGAGGCGTGTTCTCTCAATCTTTTCAGGCGTTTTGGCGCTCAGCGGTCGTCCCACATTGCCAAACATGTCGTCGCAAACACTACCTGTTCTCTAACTTTTGAATCAAACGATTGATTGTCGACACACTCGGACCTGTTGTCTTAAGCTTAAACTCTGTCGCAAACTTTCTTTGAGTCACAATTGGGCTGTTGTTGTTCGAATAATACGTTCGAACAATGAAAATGCGCTCAGAAACGCTATATCTAGACATTTTTACTGAAAAATAAACAACAAAAGCCAACTCAATGAGACTGCGCAAAAAAAATCCGCCAACGCACTGAATCTAACCGCCAAGTTTGAACTTGATACGCCAAACCGTTTGAGAAATTGACATTTCTTTTCAACGCGTTAATTACTGGTCACACTGTATATATATAATTCAATGCTCATTATTCTTAGAGTATTCCACAAAATCTAACTACTGCAATATTCAATGCCAATGATGGCATCAAGTATTCCTATAATCCTCATTACAAATTTCATTTTCCATTAAAGGATGGATCAACTTATGTGCAATGAAATATTGTATTATGTTCAGAATGATAACTGAAACAGAATTGCAACAAAAATGAAAGCCAAATTTTTAAATCCAAATTCAGTGTGGATACAAAATTTTTTAGTTGTAACAAACCATCTAAAAGCAAACTATCTGCTATGAATCACAAAGATTCTAAATTGTAATGAAATTCTTCCAACAATGTTATTGGTATACATTTGTAAATGATGCCTGTACCAGTACATACAAATACATTTTTTCTGAAGTGCCTATTGTTGTGCAGAAAAATTAACTTGCAGTAAAAATATTAACCATCCTCATAATTTTTTTTAGTGTTCAACATAATGCAGAGGAAATTGAATGTTACAATAACAATAATAAAAAAACAAAATCAGGCTACTTTCATTCAAACCATACTATTGTAGGGTAATAATAAACAGTCTAGCTTTAAAAGGTTGAATTCAAAAACAACAAATAAAAAGGAAATTTATGTTTTTTGTGGGAAATTAGTAATGTAAAATAAAATGTGTGGTCCTATGAAGAAATTATGTTTCCAGGCAACAAGGTATTAATTAAGATATTCTTTACATCTTTCATCCCAAATTCATTTTTATCAAATGCTTTCAATTTCTAACTTGAAATTATCACAAAACATGAGAGAGACACCAAGAATCATGCCTGCTAATCAGTTCAGATGTGTGTTTAGAAGTAACAGCACATTATTTTAATTAAATACATGGTCATTGCATCATAAATAGAAAAGACCACTGCTATATTTGATATGCATATGTTTGAGTATAGGTAGACGAAATAAATGGAAATAAATTAACTGTTCTTGCGAAAGAATTTGTGCTGATAATACTGAAAATATTTTTCCATTCTTAAATGCAATTCATAGTTATTATCCAATGCACAGTTAGCTTTCAAACATTAATTACAATAAAGATTGCAGCATAAATAGGATTACAGAAAAAAATTGTCTATCTCAGCTCTATTAAATAACACATGCAATGAGAACATATAAAATGAGGCCAAGATACTAACCCTGAATATAAAGCCCTGATTCCTTCCTCCTTTGAAATTCGAAGGAGGGCATGGGTCATGCCCTTATACTTGATTTCTTTGAATTTGGCATCTGACACTTGACCCTGAACTTGGAGACGAGTTTTTGTCGTATCAATCGGAAACGTTCCTTAAAATGATAAGTAAGCAGCATTACACTTTTTAAGCTATACATAAAAAATTAATAATTTATCAAAAATTTAAAAATTATCAAGTGATGAAAACTTGAGCGGAAAAATTCTGTCTAAACACATTTAATACAGGAAGAAAAGAAAATTAAGTTTAGTAATTTTTTTTTTAATCTATACTGTTCACAAAAATTTTCAATACTAATAATTCTGGTGCTTACAATTTTTTTAAATAATTTTATCTCTATTTTTAAAAAAGAAAATGAAATGCTTTAATCTTAAATCTTCCTGCCAATAATTGATGAAGTGAATAGAAAGAAAAAGTAAAATTTTGTAAAATGCCAATAAATTAATTTTTAAAAAAAGCCTGTTTGAAAATGTCAACTCTACTTCAATAAAAAATATGGATAAAATAAAAAACCAAAATATGTGTAATCTCAGCTGCATATAAAATGCACTTAAGAACTTACATCACAAGAATAATCAGGCTAAACTGTAACATTTTTACTTTGAAAGTATGATCAACAAAAATCTTATGTATCACATTTTAATACCTCTTCCTTCCCAAATTCCCTTCCTGAGTTGAAGAACTTGATTCCAAGTTGCTTTATAGACACATATCAGATGAAAATTTAAGCTCATTGTATTAGTATTAATGCTATAGACATATACTGATTAGGTAACTCTCCAGTAGCTAGACAGCAACCAAAATTAATATTTAGAACAACCTCACACAACACAGTTAGTGGTAAACAGCTTTTCACCACAAGGTTGTTATAATTGGCGAGATTGAGTACCTTTGGCAACCACACAAACAGAAAAGTGATATTTTGTGAAAAACAATTACATTTAATGAAAACTAGTCATGTTAATAGAATAATATGACATACCGCTAATATATGTAAACAACTACGAAATTTTACTATCTGCTTTATTAACAGTTTAGTTAATCAGTCTCTTTAGATAATCTTTAATTTATCAGCTTTGATAGTAAAATGTATAAATAATTATTGTTCCTTAAAATTTTTCAAAACAAATATATTAATTATTTAAGTAATGAAAATCTTTACAATTAATTACTTAATGAAAAAAATGTGTTATTACTGTACAAGAACTAAAATACTTTCTTATAAATATTTTAATAATATTTTTAATTTTCTGTTTGGAACAATTTAGTTATAACAAATATTAAGTGATCATCAGCATCATCATTAACTTTATACCAAGTTCAATAATAATTTCATTCAAGTTAAATTATATCAATATTAATAAATATACTTATGAAAGTTGGATTACCGAATTCTGCTGCAATTGATGCAAGCCCACCATAAACAAAAGGACGCCAATCACTAACCATACTTCAGATGATAACTGTTTTGGAGAGATTCTTTTGTAGAGAGATGCACTTTTCTGCTACAATGTTGAAAATTATTTCTGATGATGTCTTTGAAAGAGGTACTTTTAAATGCACAGTAAAATTAGGACCTAAATATAAAAAAATTGAGTATTTTCATCAATGAACCAATGATAAAGATTTATATCCATAAAAATACTTCACAAAGAAACACATAAAAAAATAACTATTACAAAAAATAATTAATGTTAAAAATTATTATTTTTTTTTTTGGAAAAAGAATTTATTAAAATTCTACAATAATATTTCATGTTCATGACATGGGTAAAGATGTATTTTGTTGAATAAATGCTATCATAATTAACCAACTGATATAGTTGGGTTTAATAGGATTCCATGTTGTTACATGTCTTAAAATAAAAAGTTTTTTACAGAATAACTCCTTCAAACTAAAAAAAAATCCAACACATACTATTAGATGACACGTTTTTACAACCTAAGATTATTAAATTTACTTATCATAAAAAATATACCGTAAAAAAAAAAAACACCTAGTATGATTTATGGAGTTTGAAGAATTACAAAAAAGAACTTTCTGAATATTTAAAGAACTAGACATTTTTTAGGCACAGCTTTGCTTTCCAAACATTCACATTACAGGCATAGTAGAATTTACATGTTTGTAAAACTATATAGCTTTAAGAAATTATAAATAATATAATGTCAGAAATATAATGATTCCATTTCTCTATTTTTGTTCTGTTTCCTACATCATATTAATCGTGTGTAATCTAGGGGATAACAGTCTTTGTTGCTTCAAATCCCATAACTCTTCAATTCAAATTCAACGTAATCTAACAAACGAAATAAATGCAAACAGATGAAATACCTACTATAGAAAGAAAAAAAAAATCTTCTCTCCGTCAAAAAAGAAAAAACTAAAGCAAAAATTTAACATCTTCGAGTGAAATTGAAAATGTATTATTTCAAAATCATAAAGATAAAACGGGCAAAACATAAACAACAGATACTTAAATTTACATTTCTTTTTCTCAATTATAAATCGCTGAACGGATTATGACAATGCGCTAAACGTCAAATACTGAAAGCACACCTTGAATTCTGCCGGTATTCATACTCTAAAATTGTAAGATTTTAGATAAAATCGAACACTAAAAAACTCATAAGAACTTACTTAAAATGTAAATAATTCACGGATTCAAATCAGGAGTTGGAACCATTTCAAAACTTCTTGTTCAAAAAAAATGTGAATGTTCTCGCTCCTTGTTACTCCAAGCTTACGCGCACAGCTTCCGCAACTCAGTTTCGCGATCGTACGACGTACTCGATAAGGTGGAGGTCACAGACAGGAAAGTAGCACGATCGAATAGGATTCAGTGCAACGTACTTTTACTGAAGGCTTGCCTCAAAACACCTGCTGAAAACTTTATCGCTGATAGTAAAAATTTTTTATCATTCTTTATCGATAGCCTTATAACTCTCGTTGAATCGACTGATTTTTATCGATTACGAAACGACGAGTTTCTTCTTTTTCTTACTGATATACCGATAAAAGATTACTCAATTTTAACTGACGTATCTTTGGAAATGTGTGGAAGGAAAAGATTGAAATCAATCATTGATTTATGAGTTTCTTTGTTATCACGAACATAATTTTTTCCATGAAAGCTTTAGCTGTGAGAAAAGCGATGGAGAAGTCTGTTCTGCATCATGGATACAGAAACCTCATCAGTATATTTCAGAATATCGAAGATTGGACGAAAATTTGGGAAGCAAATACACCTTTTATTTCTTGGTTTTATTTTATTTACCGGTTTTTAATAATTAAAATAAGGGAATTCTTAACTGATTTATGGAAGTAAAGAATACATATATATTGCTTTTTTGGAGAATGACAGCGCTGGCATTTCTAGCGGTGGTTGTCGTCATGCAAGCAAGCCTGTATGAGCGTCACCTCCTCTTTATGATGAGACACAAATCGTTCATGATGAAGAGGCTATATCGTGAATTTATCTGCCGAGAAGTACCAAAGGCGGTAATGGTACACAATGCCTTTTAATCTCAATGTGGGCTTCTTTTTCTGGCATCTCAAGATTCTTCTTTCTAAATTAATTTTAGGCAGAGCCGGCTCCAGTGGTGAGCATCCTGTGCCGCGGCACATGGCGCCGAAAATGTAGGGGCGCCACACAGTGGAGTATTTGTACCAAAATCCTAGCAAAAGTCCAAAATTTGAAATGTACTCAACAGTTGTAAAAGTGGTATTTTATAATAGCTGACTAATTGGTGTGTCGATCAACGTTCATTTCCGGAACATGAGTTATATCCTTTAGCTCCTAGCCTCAGTTGAAAAACAGATTTCTTCATTAGTGAACGTAGTGTTTATCACATTTCAGCTTTACTGTAACGTTTAAATATATTTTTTTGTGGCTATATAAACTGATGATTTAAAGTCAAATAATTTTTACATGTTAAATAAAGGTAAGACCTTTGTTTTAAATTATATATTCATTCGAATATATTTATTTTTCACATAATAAAAAATTTCAAAAGTTAATTTTTATGCCTTTTTAGCTCTAATTTATACATTGTGAAAGCTTTTTAAAGGTGTGCCGGGCCTATTTTAAAGTATAGACATAATATTTATAATATTAAGGACCAATTTCAAAGATGAAATCTTGCGCATATTTGCGCCATTTTTTTATATAATTTTTTTTATAAAATAACTTTTTTTTATTTTCATGACTTTATTATGACATTTTTTGACATAAAGTGAGTTTGCTACTTCTTAGGGTCTATCTACGATTTTGGCTGGATGTAACCCTGTAATGGGGAAGTTGTCGGCGTATGACAGGGGAGTTTACACAGTGCCAGTTTTAATTATCGTGGAAGCCAGTCCTGCAGTGCACTCCGCATGCCTAACCTGGTCAGTGTTTTCGTTTATGATTACCGTACTGATAAATTACTAGACGAATCTACGTGCACTTTAAACATGAAATATCAGATATTATAAACGAAAAAATTCAGTACATCACAGAAGTACCAACTGAAAGTAGAGCGCGAAAGATTAAATACTCTGTGCTACTGACAATGGGCGATGGAAGAGCCTGCAATACTGGGACAACATCTACAATTAGGTGCTACATCTGTGGACTTTCATCATAAGACTTTAATAAATTATATGAGAGATTTCTAGAAAACCAAGTTACTTCGAAATTTTGTCTGTCAACTTTACATACACGCATACAATTCTTTAAGTGAAAACTTCACTTATCATACAGAATGACAATGCATAAGTGACAAGCGAGAATGAAGAAGAGATAAGAATTGTGTAGGAGGCATTAAAAAGAACATCCTAAGAAAGTTCAAAGGGGAACTGGGACTGCTTCTTGACAATCCGAAGTAATGCTTTCGAACATCAAATGATGAGATTTTTTCAAATCTAGAATTCTTCTTAGATTGCTTCACGAATCACTGTAGTAAATGTAGAATTGATTAAAAGGTTGATAGTGATATTGGAAGCTATAAGAAATGGGTATCACATTGATGAATAAAGTTCTAAGTATATACTGATGAAACAAGATCTGCATGGACCTTTATAATTACACCCTATGACTCCAACAATGTACAAAGTTTTAATAATTAGGGTCACTGTAATTCAGCAAGTGGAGAAATACATATTAGCCAGCTGTCACAAGAAGTTACTAAGGCCAGAAACAAATACTACTTTAGGTTGTACCGTTCGAATTACTCCAGAAAGTTCAATAGAGAAGTTTGCAACATAGATGTTCTGAATATGTTTCTTTTAAGCAGTGATTCATTTATGATCTGGGCTTGACAAAGACCAAGTGAGATGCTTTGTATTAGCGAAACACTACAACTTCTTCAAGAAATGTCTGAGGGCGGTCCTTCTAATAAACATTAAAATGAGAATGATGAAAACGAAGAACAGAGCTCTAAGGAATAACATTCAAACCGTTATTCTATCCTAGGAACTGGAAAACATGTATATATATACATATTGCCTCAAATTTGGCAAATTCTAAATGTAAATATGCATTATGTATATATAAAATATATTTATATCAATAACTAAAATTTTATAGATAATATAACATTAACCTATTTAATTAAAAATTACATAAAAGTAAAACAAATCTATCAACATTTACTTTCCTCTTATAAGCAGTAAAGAGTTAAGTAAACTTTATATTTTATATTTATTTTTTAAAAAAAAACATTCTTTTCTGTGTTTAAGAGTTTATTTAAGTGTATTTATTAATATAATATAAATCAAAAGTCAACAGCAATGATTTTAACTTTTAAAAGAATGAACAGTATTTTTGGCCAGGATTTTGAGACAAATACTCCACTGTGCGCCAGTTCCTAATCATAAATTTAAAAGTTCGCTCTCGTTATATGGCTGTCGACTGGAACACAATTGAAATCTTTTTCAATAATTAAATCATTTACTACAGTTGAATCCTAATTATTATAGTTAATAATTATAGTTAATAATTATAGTTAAATCTTTTAGCATATGTACCAATATATGATATATACTATGGACGCCACAATAATTTTGCACAGTGCGCCGAATACTCTGGAGCCGGTTCTGAATTTTGGCTTTATGAAGAAAACTATAATTCAAGACACAATGGACGCAAATCAGAGTTACATGATGCACACAGAACATTGCTCAATCTCTACTAAAAATAAAAGAGTATGCGTCTATGTATGTTGGCGCTCTACAGGGCCGACCGTTGGACCAAGAGCAATGGCGGTTTTTCGCACAGGTGCTAGAGGCGCTCGCCTCGTGCTTTGAGGCCTCAAAATGTATTGGATGCATATGGCAGTGTTAAGCCGACGGTGAATTTACGACACTGGGTTGAGGAAGGGGCGTCAAAACAATGTTATTCCTGTGGCCTCATATTGTCAAAATCCGCTACTGACCTACAGCTAACAAATTTGGCATACAAATACTTTGAAGGGTGGAAATGTGCACCTCAGAGTCGTTTTTCTAAAGATTTTAATTAGAATTTTAATTAATGAAAAATTAATCGAAATTTTGCTATTTTTTCTTGATAACTTCCGAAAAAATTAGAGCACAAAAATGAATTTTACACCATCTGAAAATTAAAAAAAATTAGCTTTTCAATGATATCAATTAAGTTGAAGTACAATTTTTACTTTAAGTTTAATAAATTAAAAAAAATATTTTTAAGGTATAATTTATAACAATACTTTTCTTTGTTGTAATGAAATTCAAACGTTCATTGTTTAAACAAATACTTAATTGCGTGTTTCTCTTCCATTGATGAAAGTTAAAGTAATATCCTAATGGATTTCGCTTACTTTTTATAATCCATCAATTTTTCTGTGAAATCTGTATACAAAGTCCACCAAGACAATATTTTTTTTAGGAAATATATCCAATAAATATATCCAATCCCTCATCCAAATATATCCGAATGATTATGGATGCCATGTTTTAATTCTTTTTATCAGCATGTTTTAATCCAGCTAACATGATGCTGGACGTAAAATGTGTAGCGATATTTTAATGTTGAAATCAAATGCATATTTTGCATGAGAAATATGATAGTGAAGTTGATGCAGACAACCTGCAATTAGATGTTACATAACACGGGTAGTTACTTGACACCATTATGGATGTTCATATAGACAACGAACAGAACAGGTGCAAGGCAGTGGTGTAATCGCAAAATAAGCAGTGCCGGAACGCTCTAACCTGGGTGACAAAATCTTACTGTTTTAAGGACGTTTTCACAATTTTTTCTTATTTATTTCTCTTGAAAGAAAGAGTGCCGACTCCACTACACCCCTGGTGCAAGGCTACCGAAAGAACTCGGGTTAAATGTCCATCACAATTTGAAGTTTATAATTGCTTTGTTAAGGGAGCCATGAATATCAAATAATGCATAAGAAATTCACTGGAAATTATATTCCCGGCGAAAAAGTTGGCCGCCGAAGGCGGCTAGTAACAAGTAAATAAAATTTTGACAGCTGGCACATACAGTGGCATAGCTTCAACTTTTGCCACCCATGGAGAATTTGCAACATGCCGCCCTTCCTTTACAAGCCATTATACACATAGGGCACATAAACCTCAAAATAGAAAATAATAATAGATAATGATAATAATTAATTCCAAGGAGGAAACATTATTTGCATCGTAATCCGTCGTTTGATTTCCTCGATGTCTGCAGATAGGTTGCGAAATCGGGCGTCTACCACCAGTCTCTCTTTCACATATCGGCACTTCACCGACAAAAGGCAAAAAATACGAATTAATTACATCATTTTTTTTATGTACACAATGATCGAGCTAGTGCCCCTGCTTTTCTTAGTTACAAAATTGTTTTCTTGCGTGGCTGATTTTGCCGCCCCTTTCGAAGTGCCGCCTCCCTTTAGGTACGCCAGTGGGTACATGTACACCATTTTTTCTTCCAATCGAATATTTTTTTTAATTATTAAAAATAGAATTCTTTCGATTAGGTTCAAACATATAACTAAAATTGCCTAATTTCCGCAAGCATTGTTTTTTATCTTGTGACTTCGAAAAAAAGAGACAAGTTAAAAAATTATTCATCTCTACTAATAATAAAGGAGAATGTGTGCGTGTGTGTGTGTGTGTGTTGGCGCTCTACAGGACAGACCACTGGACCTAGAACTACGAAATTTGGCACGAACATTCTTTGAAGGGTGGGAAGGTGCGCATCGGAGCCGGGTTTTTTTTTGAAATTTTAATTAGAAGTTTAACTAATTAAAAATTAAGCGAAATTTTGGCGTTTTTCCTTAATAACTTCCGAAAATATTACAGCACAAAAACCATTTTTACGGCATCTAAAAGTGCAAAAAAACCCCTTTCAATGATACTAATTAAGTTGCCGTACAATTTACTTACTCATTTTAATAACTTTTAAAAGTATTTTTTGGCAAAATTTAAAACAATACTTTTTATTGTTGCAACGCAATTCAAACCGTTTTCATTGTTTGAACAAATAAATAATTGCGTGATTCTCTTTCATTGTTGAAAGATGATTTAATGTCTTAATACATTTTGCTTTCATATTTTATTTCATCAAAATTTTTGTGGAATCTGTAAACCAAGCTCTCTGAGATATTAGGTATATGAAGAAATATATCCAATAAGCTGAATGATTATGGCTGCTATGTTTTCATTCTTTGTAAGCATGTTTTAATTCAGAAAACATGCCGCTGGCCGTACATGTGTTGCAGAATTTTAATGTTGAAATCAAATGCTTATTTTGCAAGAGGAATAAGAAAGTGAAGATGACGACGACAATTTGCAATTAGATGTTGCATGACATAATCAGTTATTTGACTCCATTAGGAACATTTGCGTAAACAATAAATGGAACAGTTGCAAGGCCACTAAAAGAACATAGGTTAAATATCTAGCACAATCTGAAGTTTAAAATTCGTTGTTAAGAGAACCATGATTATAAAATGATGCAAGATTCAATTGAAATCATATTCCCGGCGAACAAGCTGGTCGCCGAAAGCGGCTAGTTACCAATAAATCATTCTGATTAGAAAACATTCAAGCTTATTTTATCAAGTTCTGAATTTTGGTTTCCTTGGCAGTTCTTTAATTATTCATTTACAAAGATAATAATGTGAGTTTTTTTTTATTTATAGAACATTAAATGCATCGAAGCATTATTCTGGCTTAAGACTCTGGCATTAATTGGGCTGAGGAATGCAAGATCACTTAACAGCATCAATGAAACTAGTGTGACGCGTTGTTACATTGTATCATTTTACATAAGATACACTTTAAAAAAGGAACCTCTTAATAATATTTTAGAACTCATAATAAATTGTTTTTTTTTTTTTTTTGGCGGAGTAAGAATGCTGAATTACAGCAATAATTTATAGTACTTGCTAAAACACAGAGGATACAGACACCTTTTATATAATCAACAATTTATAAGGCAACACAGCTTTTGTAACCACTGCAGAAATCAAAAAAATGATATTACGGTTTTCGAAGCGCATGTCATATGGAATAATAGTGCGCAACGCATCCCATTGACGATTGCAGGCGCACCTCTTGCTGAGTATATTTTGCCATGATATTCATTATTGTTGACGATGGACATTTCCTGTCTGGGATTTAGTTATTCACTTCGTTTGTGAGACATATAACTATTTTTATTTACTGTAAATATTATTTTGTGTAATGAATGTATTCTTTTTGTGTAGTGACTGTTATTTGTTAATTAAAAATAGTTTAAGTAACTTGTTTTCCCAAATTCATTTTGTCTTTGTTTATTTATTTTCTTTTAGAGCTAGCCAAATTTTTAAATAGTTGCTACATAAAAATTGGCGCTAAACGTCTCTGCAGAAAACTAATAAAATAAGTCTTTTAATGTCACAGTCCAACCATTTTTTTATTTTGCAGTCTGTGTGAGTTATTTTGAATTAATTTGTGAAAGAAAACTCTTGCTCTGTGTAGTTATGAGGATCTTTTACCATCCTGGTGAATTGCGGAAAAATACATTGAGAAAGACTGCAACTTCAGTAAGTACAAATATTCTAGAATTTCATAATATACAGAAATCATTCTATCCAGTGACAAGTTATTAGTAATGAAAATTAACGTTAACAAAACATTAAGTTAAATTTTGATATTGCATTATTGAAAGTTGAACTTGAATATTGTGAAAATGTTTGAACTTCAAACGTTATAAATTTTAACATCTTTTCAGACTCAATGAAAAAAAGTTTTTTGGAACGAAGTTATTAAAATATTTGTGTTTGCATCAATATACTCTTGTTATTCCTGGTATTCAAAATGAATGTGTGATAAGAATTCATATTATTAAGTGTTTATTTAATTTCTGTAGTTTATTACAATTTTAAGTTTTTTTCTATTTAGCGCAATAATTGCAAAGGTTTTATTTTGTGCTCATTTTCATATTATATTTTATGTAAAAACATTTTTTATATATCGCAGTCTAATTTAACAATAATCCTATTGCATATTTGTTCCAGTGTGTTTCAATCGTCAAAAATTATACTTTCCTTTGGAGAGAAAACTGCTGATCAACGCCATAACGCTTTGCTATGTCCTTGAAAAAGTATCTCAGTTTAATTCTCATAACTTTCCTCGCAGATTATTTTTTTTTTCTCTTCAATGACTCGTCTAGCAAATGTTTATAGAGTTAGCGCTGAAAGGAAGGATTCGCATTGAATGTATAATATATTTATTCTGAAAGATGATGAGTGAGATTTTTCCAATCCAGTCGATGATGAGATCATAGCTTATTTATTCTTTTTTAAACGAAAGGCATATTAATACTAACTTCTGCTGTTTTGAAATAATGAAAGTATATCATATGTGAAAATATTTGTGGTTTCAAAATAGGACTTGTTTTACATTTCAGGAAAGTATTTTCTTGGTTTGAAAGAGAAATAATAATTTATTATATTACTCTTGGTAAATGAAATATATCATTAATGCTGTCAAATAAAGTTTATATAATTTTTTAATTGAAATACTAACTTTATAACAATTTTTCTTAAAATTTTGAATTGATTATTGTGTTTTATTGTCAAATAGGTGACTTCTTATAAATTTAGTTTTACTAAAAAATTAATGTTCTACCAGTGAATATTAAATTTAATATTTTATATATATTGTGTTAAAGATTATTGTACATGTTTTCAAAATATCCACCACATTTTTATTTTCTCCAAAACATAAGACTTGTGTCATCAGATACATTTATTAAATTTTATTAAAAAAAACTTTAAAATGGCCTGCTTGGAGAACAGAAGAAAGCCGATTTCACTAGCAACCTGAACTGGGATTGCAGGTAACGGAGGGTCCTGTGGGTAGAACTAAAGCAAATCTGAATTACAGGTGCGAGTCTTACGACAGAATTACGCAGTGGGTATTCAGTCATGTTGATGAGCAGAGTGGTTAGTCAGCTGAAAAGGACCGAACACTGGCTGTAGCTCCTGAAAAAAGGAAGCTGAACGTCAATTGACTAGACAAAATCAAGAATCAGCGAGAGCAGAGTTTTAGAAATATGACCTCATGCCAATTCTTCTCGTAGAAACTGATCAGGCTAAATTCTGACCTAGTCGATTTTCCAAAATTCAACCCAAAAGAGACGAAATCGGACCTTTATCTTACCATGTTGTGAGCGACGCATAAGATTTGTTAACATACGGAAATACGGATCATACTACCAATCGGATCCTTACCATCTGAAATAAATCAAATGATTGTGAAGGAATGAAGAAGTTTCTAAAGACTATACAAAGTCAAAGAAATGCTTCTGAAAAGATATCAGCTCACCCTTTGATAGGTTCCGACAGTGTTTGCTGCAACATCAAAAGTGCAGAATTACATGGAAAGATTCACTTTGAATTCAAAATCCTATTTTTGAAGGATGGACCACAGATGGTGAAAATTTCTACTTTTGAAGAATTAAAGAATGTGATAACCGTCACAGAAGCCTCCAGGCTAAGGTATTTCGTAGATGTCATGCTGTAGACTAAAGTGTTGAACTCACTGAAAGCTTTCGATGCTTATGGAACTGTGAAATTAGGCATGAAGAAACATATGCTTCATGCCATTGTGAAGAAATCCTAACTATTTCAAGAAAATGTTGTCTTTCACTTTCCTGAAAGAAAATGTACAAGCTTCCATCCTCGTGAAGTTAATCAGCTCAAAGATCGAACGATTTCGATAAATCTGTCAGTTCTAGACCAGAAAGAAAATCTTCAATGATGTTATGGTTGTGGTTTATCCTGGTTTTATCCAATCAAAGTTGCCCTAAATGCACAAAACCCAAAGAAAGAACCGTTAAAACTGTTGTTTCAAAGTATTAAACTTTCATGCAGCTGACGAATCACCCGATTCTCCATCAGTTCTTCTACCTTAACTGTGTGTGGAAGAGATGCAGCCTTTTGCTGACACTGGCCTAATTCACATTGTAGAGAGAATTTTTTAAAACTGTTGACGATCATAAGATTCAGATTTATAGTAGAGATATTACAGTGGTCCTTGCAGATGAAGAAAGAAACGTTGAAACCTTGACGATACTGTAACTCTCAATGTGAAGGAGAAAAATGAGTTCGTGTGAGTTCATCCCCTGCCTGAAGCAAAGGGAAATCAAGGGCTCTCTTCCTTGGCACAGATTTCTCGCTGCTGCGTAATGTACTTAATATCCAGAATGGTCTTGGCATTGTATAAAATCCCATACGCAGTTCTCTTTTACAAGAACCCATCTGACGTGAAGAAAATTCTACCTACGAGTACCTTCTCTGACAGTAACCTCTCCAGAGAGATTCCTGTCCATCGGTGCCAGAACATCTGTTCCTGTGATGTGAGAAGATGAAGGGAAACATTTGACGAGTAACAACTGTACAAATTTAACTCAAGTCTGTTCAAAAGAATTCGGAACATGCTTTCATCCAGGGAGACCCTACCTTTATTGAGCATCAGTATACAAGACTGGAAACAATTTTACCTGTTTCTGAGCAACTCCATATCAATGACGACCTGCAAAGAAGGAACTGTTAAAAAAGGAGCCAGAATCTTTGCGCACAGCTTGAAGGTATCATTGAGGAATGCGAGAGCCCTTACGCAAGGATCCTGTTGTGTTGGTTCCAAACCAAATGGATCTATCCGATTGTGCATCGACTAGAAAGTGAACGAGCATACAACATCTCCGGACATCCTACCCTAAAGAATGGATGATTTATTAAATGAGTAAGCTAAATCACCGACAAAGTTTATGTACTACAATAATGTTGAAAAGCGGAATACCTCATCAAAAGTTTATAAGCAGACCAAGAAAAACTCTTTATTCTACTGCCTTTTGGCACCTATAAGTTCTTGCGGATGCCTTTTGGGTTGCAGAAGCGTCGCAACATTTCAACGCCTCATGAAAGTTCAGATCTGGACTAAAGGATGCTTTTTGTCTTTTCATATCTTGATGACATCATTGTTTTTATCTGAAAACTTTGGATCAACATTTATCGGTTTAAAGACATTAGCATTTGAATATCTCTGTTACAACTCACTGCCAATCTGAAATAAATGCAATTTTGCTTGCAACAGAGTGAAGTATCTAGATACATTACCTGAACAAAGGAATTGAAGTAGATGCTGACAAAGATCAGCTGTCAGAAAATCACTGATACCAACCTTGTGTTAAAGAGAAGTTCAGTCCATACTTACAACTAGCTCTGGTTCAAGTGTCCCTCACTTTTCAGAAATAGCTGAGACCCATCCAGTGATCTCACAAGAATAAGCACATGGACTTGGGGTGAAACCTGAAAGGAAAGCATTTGAATCGTTAAAGAGAAATCTGATTTCACCACCTGTGCTGTCGAACCTGATGGTGTAAACCTTCATAATGTCGAACTGACGACAGTAGTTATGCATCTGGGTTCAGTCCTGATACAAGGAAGAACCAGAGAAGAACATATGTAAAATAGAGTACGCAAGTAGGTTGCTGAGTTCTGCAGAAGGAATACTTTCGACGACTGAAAAGGGGAAGCTCTTGTGCAGTTGTATGGGCCTTAGAAAATTCCGTGGATACGTGAGAACCAAGAAATAATCATCGCATCAGACCACCAACCTTTTAAAATGGTTGATGAGCATAAAATCACCATCCGGTCCGTCAGCTCGATGGCTCTACAAATCCAATCATTCCATCCGAAAATTCTTTATACGCCTGGAAAATCCAAGCGTGTTGCAGACCTCCTGTCTAGATCAGTCCAGACTACATAAAATTTGTGTGCAATTCAAACACTATCTATCAGTGCCATCTCGAAGTAGAGTATTCGTGAAGAGCAGATGAAAGATGGGATATAAAAGAAAACAATAACGATTGTTTGAGAGTGGAAGAAAAGATAAGATTTCATCAACTGGAAAGCTAGAGGATATCTAATGAATCCAAGGTACTCCTTTACCGATATTCGCCAGACACAGAATCCGAGGAGGACAGCTTGTTGTCCCTTGTCATGAACTGAGAACGAGTGTTAAGAATACCATGATTCACCCACTGCTGGAATCAGTGGATCAGAAGGAACGTATTCAGATAAAGCTGTCGATACTATTTTCTTCCGGAATGAAAGAGTTCAATGCTGAATATGTAATATAGGTAAGTGCTGAATGCAACAGATACAAGACCAAATAACCAGAAACCTGCTGGACTGTTTGAGAGAACACCTTTATGCCTAAGATTTGAGAACTTTAGCCATCGACCTCTTTTGGCCCTCTTCCTGAAAACTCCTACTGAAGGAAATGGATCTTTCTTAATTTGAGGATACTAGTACAAAAGTGATGGCTCTTTTCCTAGAAGATGCTACTGCTCAAGACTGTGCAAAAATCTAATAGAAGAAGTTCTCAGTATTACCACGAGATTAATATCCGACAGTGGAACAATTTGGTAGGCTGCTTGTCGCAGCAAACATGCAATTTCCTTGTATCAAACAAGAGTTAATTCCTGCGTCTATCATCCCACAGATCCATCTGGAAGAAAATCGTGACCCGAAGCCCAAACTAGCTATTTTAGTAGGTGATGCTCACGACACCTGGGATGAAAGCTGGTCAATGATTAGATTTGCCATGAATACATCCAAATGTGACACTACTGTGTCACACTGCAGCATATCTACAATTTGGACGTGAACACGCACAGACGACGTTAACCCTTGAGTCTTAGAAGTCTGATCGAAACGACAACTTTGTGGCGGAGATAACACCCTCCTGCTTGGAGTATTTTGCTCGTTTAACACTGATCAGAGGGAGCAGGTTGTGAGGAGCAAAACAGACCAGAGAAATATTTTTGACAAAAGGAAATAGAGACCATTATCAGCTGGAACAGGGTCTGGGTCTGCACCTAAGAGAGTAGTGGGGAAGTGACAAACAGAGCAAGAGTTTTACCCGAAAGGTATCCTCGTGGTCTGAAACGGATCCAGCTCTGGGTCAGGTACTCCGGATCAGGTTCTGGAACTTATCACTGGGCTATGTTGAAGCCATATGAACTACCTCCAAAAGAACACAAGTCCAGTAGTTCCCATAAAGAAGAGGTAGGCCTCGAGAGTCTTTTTCAAAACCGACTCATCGTCGGGACGTCTTCAAGGAGTCCGAGGAGTCTGTAACGATCCCATTGGACAATTGCAGCGCCACCTCTCTTGCTAGTATTTTGCCATGATATTCATTAGTTGGACGATGGACATTTCCTGTCTGGGATTTGAGTTATTCCGCCCGTTTGTGACGTGAGTATAATATTTTTTATTTACTGTAAAATAATGTGGTTTTTTTTGGTAGCAATGTGAAATATTCTTTTTGTGTAGTGACTGTTTATTTGTTAATTAAAATAGTTTAAAATGCTGCATTGTTTTCCCCAAATTCATTATGTCTTTGTTTATTTTATTTTCTTTTAGACTAGCCAGAAATTTTTTAAATAGATTTACTTACACCTGAATTAAAACTTAATAGTAAGAAAGATGAATCGTTGCCCCTTATAAGAACCTCAGATCTTCCAGTGGGTGGGAAGTGTTATCTCACTGTTTTGAACTGTATTTCATTTAATAGACAAGTATTTCGGGACCTATAAATATTATCTATAAACACCCATATAAAGGCAGTATTTTTTTATTTTTTATGATGCATGTTAAGAGTTTTTTCTTTTCGACTAACTTTTGACACCGATCAGTAAGAAATCCATAGGGGTGATAACTTGATTTTCACAAAGAATAAAATAAAATAAGTTTGATATCGATTATCGATAACACCAGAAGTATGCCTGGTTTGAATCCACTCAAATTTATCTAAGAGACTGCATTTATCTTAAGTGAATTAAATGAAATCGAGCTGAATTTAAAAAAACATTGTTGCTGCTGCCAGACAACTGCACTCTAGTTTCACACGTCGGAATTGAAATATTCATTTGAAGACAATATACAATGTTCGAAATAATAAAATATAGGCATGGTTTCAGCATCTTATTTATTTAAATCTTCTCCTTGTACACAAAAGTTTTTGGATACTCCTAGAAATTAAATATATATATATATATGCACATTGTGAATTAGTTATGAAAATAAAGATTATTCATTAAAAATACCTAAAACTTCCTTAAACACAATTGTATATTTAGAGGTTGGAAACAATGACAGTGGGTAAAAATAAAGGATCCTATCTTTGAAAACCCACATATAGTGTCCATATTAAAACTGTTTAGTAAATCTAGCCAAATTTTTCAAAAAAGTTTCCAATCATAGTTTTTATTTATAGTCTTTGAAAGGGCTAATCGAATAGAGAATTGTTTACGCTACATTTAAAAGGACATAGTGACAGGTTTTAATTGGAAACAACAGCAATACGTAAACTGAACGAAGTAATAAATGT
>BGPR01014765.1:0-23825 GCA_013235015.1 Araneus ventricosus
GTCGGGAAAGGAAAAAATTATGACGCTTTTGGTGGTATTTTTAAACGATCATGGCTCCTCAACTAAATAACATTGAGAGTTGGGTTTAGTTTCATTTAACAGAGAAAGGTTGATATTGAATATCGCAAAAAGAATTTTAGAATTTGAAATCATGGTTTAGTCATAGTCGAGCTTCAAATTTGGTGAAAATTACTAAAAATTTTGATGACGACACAGCGACTGATGATCCTGCACGCATCGGTTGTGAGCGGTATATTAACTGGATTTTAAAGGATTAATAATTTATTCATTTCAGATTAATTAATTCACTCAGATTAACTCATTTAACAAAGAAAAATCATAGAGTATAGGTCATAGGTCAAAGTTGCATAGAGCTACTTCAGTCACAGTTGAGTAATCGATTAATTAACTATCCTTAATTAATTATTATTAGCAATTGTTGATTTAATCGAGTTGTATTTTCCATCGATTTAATTGAGTTGAGTTGGTTTTAGTTTCATTTAACAGAGAAAGGTCATAGGTCAAAGTCACATAGATGTACTTTAGTCACATACAACAACTTTAGTCTAAGGACGTAACAGTTGAGTAAGGTAAGTATGTCTACGCCTCTCAATCCCAGCGGCCATTTCGCAGAAACCGCCTCTCGTCGAGGTTTCTATAAAAAATATGAAGTTATTTCTGAAAATATAATATCTGTAAAGGAATCTTCTTTTTTGTATTATTCTTCTTTAAAATTAGTTTTAAGAAATTTTAATTGTTATTTGCTTGGCATAAATCAATGTCATTCTTTTTTTTATTCTAAATTATTTTTTCTTCTGCTGTGAATAACTTATTCCAACCGAAATCTTCATGAACCAACCCGATAAGCACAAGATGCTCTACCGCATTGCTATGATATCTTCACGATAAAAGCTTAACACAAGATTGAATACATAATATGGAATACAATATTATGAATATCATGTTTCCAAATAAAATCATAATAATATATTATGTAGTAATTTAAAGAATAAAGATATCCATATTATAAAAATGTTTTTAAAACACCTTTTTAATGCACGGAAAAGTAGAAAATGTTTTTTCTTATTAAAAGTCTGTAAGTCGAAACGAAATCGCGAGGAGCTGAAAATAGTACTCTAGGATCTGAAACCACAATAAATGCCTTTAAAAAATTCGCAAACAATATTTTAAAAATATGTTCTAATTAGGATTCAATTGATAATATCATTAAAATTTGAATTTAGTTAGAGCATTTGTATGGGAGCTCGCGGTCTTACGATTTTGCTTTGAAACCGGAAACTTTGATAAAAAAAATCTTTTGTACCTTTAAGCACATTCATAAGGACTTGTGTTTTATTTCCTTTTTTTATTAATTTATATTAAAAAATTATTTGATTAAATTATTTTCAAACATTTTGTTTCTTACTCCACCTCTCGAATTTTCGATGCGAAACGCTTTTTCGAAAATACACCTTTGCTGAAACATTCTTATTCATTGCTTGTAGAACTGCTTTTCGATGCTTAAATGCACCCACTCTTCTTTTGTCTTCAGAAATCTGAAGTCTAAAATCATACTGTTTTATTGTTGAGTTAAAAGTCATCAAAGATAAATCCGTGCTTAATTTTAAAAGATAATATGCTTTTCTAATTTTTTTACTTTATATTATTTTATTTATTTATTTTCTCATGAAACAGCGGTGTTCTTGAAATTTTAATTACGGATGAAAAAAAAAATGTATACTTTTTATTCATCAGTTGCAAACAAAATTAAAGATTTTCACTTTCTTCCCAAAAAAATCTTCTCATCCTCTCTATAGTATAGTAGAACATGAATATTTCTTTTTTGAGACACGCTTCTGAAATTTTGAAGTCGTTTGCGAGTCATTTCCGTTTATTTGTACCTGAGACTTTTAAGTAGATTGATTATGGAATATTATTCAGAAATGAGGATGAGATGCCGCCGAATAAACTAGCGGTGTCTCATTTCTTTGTGGGTACAATAATGGGGTTCTGGCTCTTGGTGTCATATCCGAAAACGGGTGGTACCCTTATAATCGAAGGGGTTGTCCCATTGACCGCTAGTAATGGAGGCTAAAGGGTAATGGTGATGTTACGATAATCAACTTTTTCGGTTGAATTATAGATGATTTAAAAATATATCTTCTTCATTTCCTCTTTATTTAGACTTATATAATTAATGGACCAAACTAAAGACACTATAACTGTTATAATGATTGTTTCTGTTAATTTTAAAAATATGGTGAACGCGAAAAAAATTTTTGCCGTATATGTATGTCCTGATTTTAAATTTTTGAAAAGATGCTTACCTTAAATTATCATAACAGTTTAAAATAAGTAACAATATTAACAATAAGTTAGGATTTTCCACAGTAATCCCGAAAAATAAATTAATATATATTAAAATTGTTTTTAATTTATGTTACACGGGAATACAACTTACAAAATTCCGGAAAACAAATAATTTAAAGAAATTATTATTCCATATTATAAGCATTATGAAATGCTACTGCAATTGCACAAAAATAAAACATAATTGCATTATATCATAGACAAAATTGATAACATTTTTTTAAATATTACAAATAGGTAATTTATTTAAATCACATTTGATAAAAGTTTTTAAAAACATTTTTAAAATATCCTTTTCATCTCGAAGAATACTGAATATAAGGTATTTTGTAGAGATAATCAATTTATTCTTAACGAACTTGTCATATTCCCTGATATAATAAATCAATTCAAATTGAGATATCCGCAATATACAGAACTCAAGAATAAACATCGATTTATTCCAAACGTACTTGTCATAATCCTATTATAAATAAAATACAAATAAGATATCTGGATTATAGAATATGCAACAATAAAACATTCATTTATCCACACCAAAGTTCCATCATTTAGGTTAGTTTTCGATCGATATGGAGGGAATCGAAGTTTTTAATTCAAACTTCCACCAGTAAGGGCGCTGCTATCGTTCACCATACGCAAGCGTGAATCCTCTGCGTATCTTCCTTCTTAGTTACATCTACATGTAAAAAATATTACCTACCTTCACTCGATTTAAAGATTATCTTTATGCCAAACATGCAGATATGGCGAAAAACGAACAAGTTGTTTTTATGGTGTTTAATTTCCAATATTGATGTTGTATCATTGAGCGTATTCATCTCCTAAACTTGCTTGCTTCCGTGTGCTATGAGAAGCCCGGATAAAAATGTAAACAGTACATTTTTTAGCTGCCATTTGCTGTTCTTATTTTTCTGCTGAATTGGTTGCTACTAAAAATCCAATCTTAGAACTTTTATCTTCACATAGTGAAACATCCATGTTTTCGTATCAAAATGAAACTAATTTTCAATTACCAGCCCGGACAAAAAAGTCCTAGCTTTATTTTAAAGAAATCTTCATAAAATTTGACTACAAACTAGTGAAACAAATTAAAATTATATATAAAAGTTTCCGCAATATTAAAAGTGGTAGTACTTCTTTTACAAATTTTCAAATTATGATTACTAACTATGTAAAGGAAATATCTCATTTTGGATGGAACTTATTTATTTCTGTTTTCAATGCTTCAAAAGTACTTAATTCTTCCTCTTGTAAATGCAGGAAAGGCAACAAAATCCGTAGACATTTCAGAAAACCATAAAAAAAATAAGCAGATTGTAAAATTCTGCGCTGGATAATAATTTCATGCAGAAGGGTGGTTATTCTTTCTTCCAATAGAAAACAATTTGAACAAAATATCCCTGTCAGGGAGTATTGTAATGTGTAACTATGGAGAAAAAATGCAAATTATACTGTTTTTCATAGTTCTGCCTTGCCAACAATTCAATTAACGATTAATATAGCTGCATTCGAAGCAGCTGACCAAGGTTAATCTTCAGCCTGGCACAGTGTCATTTTTCACCAGTCCCTTAACCTATACAAGAACCCGCCGCCTTCGACAGTGCACATGTTGCAGCTTTTTCGTCATACTACGGCTTCTGGACGAAAGAAATTGTTTTGTCATAATCTTCTACATTCAATTAATTTCCCGTCATCTTGTTACATATGTTAATGCCGCTGATTAAGATTCTCTGGTGATTTGGGCTTTATCAAACCACCTGTTGACAATTCAATCACTCGGAATATCGGGTGGCGAGCTCAAAAAATGTTAAGTACAATGGACAAAAGTGTAATGAGATAAATATTTTTATGTTAATCTTGAATTTTAAACATATCGTTTTCATCTCGAGGAATCTTGAATAATAGTTATTTTTCGGATATCATCGATATCCCAGATAGCACGTAAGTTTGCAGCAAGTTTGATTTTGACATGATATTCCCTTGTGACGGCAAAATTTGACGCGTCAAAATTGAAACAAACTTGTAGCAAGTTCGCTGTGACAACTAGCGCCACCCGCGCTTGCAACGCATTTGCTGCAAGTTCGATGTGACAAATAGCGCCACCTCCCTTGCAAATCAAACTTGAAGCAAATTTGCAAAACAAACTTCATGCTTCATGAGAGATAATTATCTTTGTCTCTGTTTTAAAAAACCATCCGATTTTTAATAGCATCTCCTAGACCGCCTTTGTTTTTGTTAATTCAATAAATCAATGATAATTTGTGAAAAAAATAACTTTTTTACAAAAAAAAAATTTGAAACATTTTCCATCTTTTTACTAAATATATCACTCTCACTTTAAAGAAAACTATATCGTCTTTTAATTAATATTAAAATTTTAACGTTTATAAACAAAATTAAATCTAAAAAACAGTCAGTGTTTGTTGAAAAATAATAACTTAGACAATTTGTCCCATTTTAAAGTAATTACTTTTGAACTATAATTTCATAATTTATTCTGCTAGCAAAACATAGTTATTAGCGAAAATCGCTCTCTCTTTGACTTCAAATCATATTCTCAACTCAAAAAATTAATGAAATCAAGAAAAAAGTTTAAAATAAATCGTATACGAATCGAATCGAACGATGTATTAGCGAAATCTATCCTCTCCTCTCAGAGTTCAGCTGGCTCGATGGTTAGCGTCTCCGCTTCGGAACCGGGAGGTCGCGAGTTCTATCCCTGTTTGTGTTCGTACTCTGTTTTTGCTATAATTTGCAATGACTTTGCAATGCAAGCTTGGGGCAAACTTGCTTCAAGTTCCTCCTATGGTGAATTCGAGGCTTGCGTTAACTTGCTGCAAGCTTGTTTCACACTTGCACACTTGTCGTGACAAATTTGCAGAAAGCTTGCAGACTTGCAGTGCAAGTCTGCTGCAAATTTGCTGCAAACTAAAATTGCTATCTAGGATATTCCTGACGTACTTGTCATAATCCTCTAATAAATAAAATCAAAATAAGATATCCGGATTATACAATATGCAGCTATAAAACTTTCATTTATCCCCAGCAAAGATTCAACGTGGCATCATTTAGGTTGGTTTTCGATGTTATTGGGGAGATTCAAACTATTTAATTCCAATTTCGACAAATAAGGGAGCTGCTATCGTTTACCACACGCAAACCTGAATCCTCTGCATATCTTCCTTTCTAGTTACATCAACAAGTCAAAAATATTACATACCTTGACTCGTCTTAATAATTACTTTTTGTGAAACATGCAGATATGGCGAAAAGTAAACAAGTTGTTTTTCTGGAGTTCATAGCACTGAAGAGATTTCCAATTTTATCGCTGTAATACTGCGCGTTTCCATCTCCTAAAACTTGCTTGCTTCCGTGGGATATGAGCAGACCAGTTGGAAGAGTAAACAGTAATTTTTTCACTTTCATTGCTGTTCTTAATCTTCCGCTGTCTCGGTCACTACTAGTAATCCACTCTCAGAATTTTCAGCTTCGCATAGTGAAACATTCAACATTTCATTTCACATCCGCACCAAATAAGAAGAAAACTAAACACTAAAGAAACGATAGATCGTAATATCCCAAGTTTTAAGTTGCTGCGAAAGTGTAAAACTTTATATGGAAGTTTCTGCACTATTAAAATTGGAATTCTTCTTTTACAATTTTTCAAATATTGAATACTAACTATATAAAGGTGATATCTCATTCTCACTGGAAACTTATTAATTCCCGTTTTCAAATCTACATGATTACTTTATTTTTTCAATTTCTAAATACAGGGAAGGGAAAACAAATCCGTAGACATTTCAAGGAAAAATAATTAGATTTTAAAATGCTGTGCGAGATGATCATTTCATGCAGAATGGTGGTTATTTTTTTCGCCGTATAGAAAAAAATTTAGTACAAACTCTCCCCGTCAGGTAGAATCATCGCAGCAAAAAATGTAAATTATACTGTTTTATATTAATCTGCCGAACCAACAATTCAATTAATGATTAGAATAGCAGCATTCCAAGCAGCTGACGAAGGTTCATCTTCTGCTAGCGTAGTGTTATTTTTCACCAGTGTCTTAACCTTTATAAGAACCCGCCGCCTTAGACTGTGCACATGCTCTCGCTCTTTAAGTCATAGCTTCGTCATACAACGGCTTCTAGACGGAAGAAAACATCTCGTCATCATCATCTATTTTCAAGTACTTTCACTTCATCATGTTGCATAAGTTATTACCTCTTATTAAGATTCTGCGGTGCTATGGCGCTGTCATTCCTTTTCACTTCGGATAGTCGACTTTTTGTCGCCAAGAGGAAGAAGTTTTGGCGATGTAAGGACATTTGTTTCGGGTGCGCAGTGTGCTTTTTTTTGTCTCTAGCGCATGCGAAGCCTGCGGCATCTGAACAGGAGAAATTCCGCACGCGATTCCTCTGGCATCTCAAGCGGGTTGTGAGCAAAAATATTTTATGCTTAATAATTTTTTTAAATTCCAAAATAAGTTCTCACGTTAAAACGTTCTTTCGTCAAAGTCAACAGGAGCGAAGATTACGTTGTTAGGAAATGATTCGTTAGGAAATGATCTGATCTGTCGAAATTAAAACCGAAGAATTTCAAACGAGGTGTTATTCAAATTCGATTTTTTCGACCAATTCAATCGAAGATAGCCCAGATATGAACAATTAAAACGAGGCGCCGATGCTCAAAACACCGATATAATGATCGCTGCGCGCACAAGACACAAATATGAACATCGCTGCGCAAACAAAACAAATTTTCTCACATGGATAAATAATCTTTCTCTTGGCGACAATGAATTGGCGCTCCAAAATGGGGAGAAACAGCTGCGTACCTTAAACTAAGGATTAACCCTATGGGCTTTTTCATACGACCTGTTTACCATTCAATCACTGGGAATATCGAATGGAGAGTCTCAAAAAGTGTTAAGTTAAACGCACAAAAGTTTAACATGCGAGGGCGCGCGTTCCTTACACTTACTCGAGGACGCGCATTCCTTACACTTACTCGAGGACGCGCATCAGACCTCGCAGCCCGGCGTCCTGTTTTTCAACAAAACGCGCATAAAATTACATTTACTTCAATAGGAAGCATTTGTTGCACTAGTTATAGAATATTAAATTAGTAAAAGAGAATTTCCAGATAATTTTTTTCTGGGGAGGACATTAAAATGAAGAAGATTGATGAATGCTTGCACATCCAAGGAATTTATCAAAATGTTGGCTTTCCCGTCCAAAATTACATGAATTCTTCTGGCTACAAGTATGAGTGCATCATCTTTCTCATCGATAAGCATTTCCTAGAATTTTGAACCGATTATACAACTTTTGCTTCATTGTAGTTTTCGGGTAGTTGTGTGATAATCTTGCGTGTAAAAGTTCTCATATTTTTGCTAGGATCTTTTTACACCATTTGCAAATTCCACCTATCTTACCGTTTACCACAACATTTTTCAACTCCGTCCTTCTTCTAAGTAATCGGTGGACTCACAAATATGAAATTCATGGTCTAATTCGTTTTCAGAATTCGACTTACGATATCTAATTCAACAGCAACGAATTCTTTATCTTCTGTGTTAATCAATTTTTAATTAGTTGATCTTCAGGTAAAAGCATTTCTAATCTTTATATCTCATATTTATAGTTCGAATAGCGATAAATTGTCGCAATCTATCTGCTAGTTTTAGCAATCCTACACAGAAACGCGAGCGCGCGCATCGAATTTCAGACACCCGACCGTCTATTTTCTGAGATAACAAATGAGGAGAAGTGCTTGAAATACTTCTGGTCAGTGACTAAAGGACCTTGAATGCAGCTACTGTGAATCTGGAGTTTTTTCGTTCAGGGGTTAATTTTCTGTGATCAATTATTTTAGGCACAGGGCCTCTCAGGCCCGATGCGCGTCTTCGACGGTTAAGTAGATTTTTTTTGATAATATTGAATTAACAGCGATTGCTTTGCAAGGCTTTTGACATAATAAGGATATGAAAACTGAGAAACTTACAAGGTTAATAGTCCTTGTTAAGCTGTTTGACGAAACTGGCATTATGCAGGATCCTGCCGTTTAGGAATGCCACACGTAACTAAATTCCTCTCTTTTCTTGCTGCAGTTGTGACTTGTGTGCAATCTATTGTTTCATGTGGTGGAGGCCATATTAAACGATATTTCAATCGAATAATCTTACTCCTTTGGTAATTAACACTCTTGGATACTTCTGAATATATATAGGGGAAAATTATCCCGGTAAATATAATGTTGCTGTATTGTAATTTAATGTTATTATAAAGCGAATATAATGGTACCAATACCTACATTCATGCATTTCTTAATGCTGCTAAGTGCATATCGAACAAACATAAAAAATTCCAAACATATAGCACTTATTTACCCTTCCTCTCCCCCACTTACTCTACTTCTTTTCCCATATCAAATTACGAATGCTCTTATTTGAATTAATTCTTCAATAAATTTTAACATTGTAAATGGGTATTTTAATTGAATGTACAGTCTCGGAAAGAAGGATGCATCCAGAATTATTCCGCCGCTAATCATTTTATCTTAAAACAAAAGGTACCAATTTTCAGAAAATAACTTGTAGTAATAGATTCTATGTCTAAAAAGTTCAAAAAGTAGTCGTTTACATATTTATTGTTGCACTACCTTCAAAATTTCCAAAGGAAACACATATTTTTCTTAACATATTTCGAATCTTTATAAAAATGTGTGCTGGAATACCAAGTTTCATCATCCCAGCATGTTTGGTTTCGGAATTATACGCAAATAAAATTTTGAGTTTCTATTGTTAAAGTAAAATTTGGAATTTTTATTGTTATCTTGAGAAACAATGCAACTATTTACCTAGAATTTCTTTTATGCAGTAGTATGAATTATTCTGCACATTTTACACTTTTACTTTTTATTTTAAAATAATTTTGAGTACATGAAATATTTTATCAAATTTATGTTAAAATGTTTTGAATAGCAACATTTATAAATTTTAACAGTGATCGAAACTGACGGCCATTTGATAGGCCTATGGTTAAATTTCATCATATTCCTACTATCAGGTTTGAAATTATATTAAATTTTCAATTTTCTCTGTAAAACGATGTAATCTTAAGGTGGCGTCTTATATTTAAAAAGGGTTTTCATTATTTCATATAATCATTACACCACTTTATTTTATAAATTTAAACATTTTAACTATTTATATATGTTATTAAAACTTCATAAATTAAAGTGATGCAATATTAATAGATTTATTTTTTTACGCATCAATTTTTACAGATTATAAAATGTAGATCATTATTTTGAAAATAACATCTGAAGTGCGAAATAATTTAGAATGCTACTACCGTCATTTAAAGGCAAGCAGAAAACATTAGTAAATAAATGTGGAGACGACCATTTAATGTCGAGAACACAAATGTAAAACATCTTCCAATCTATTAATGATATATTATCCAAAGTTATTTCGATGGAGTATTTGTTCATGAGAAATTTGTTTATGGTACCAAAAAAACGTGTTGTCATCGAGAATTTTGAAGTTACTGTCATTATAAATATGCGGCTGACCCCTTAAGAAAATTTCAACCTTAGAATCTTTTAGTATACGTCATTTCCTGTAAAACGTTATCTTTAGTTTTAAGAAGCAATGATTAGCGGCTGAATAATGGTGGTTGGATACTTTTTTCCGCGACTATACATTTTAATTCCAATTAATTTTATTTAAACGTCACATATTAAGAACTGTATCATTACATCCATTATTTATCCGACAGTTACATCCAGTAAAATTATTTTTTTCTTTTAAAAAAGAAGAGCTTTGGTAAAAACGATTACATTTACATTCTTTAAGTAAGTAATTCATATGTTGATAAGGAAATTAGCGATAAATAAATATTAATTTTAAAAACAGACAGAACAAAAATTAACATCGAAAATCGATTAAGAAAATTTTTCATATATTTGGAGAAAAATAAGAGTTTTACAAGAGGATTTTGAAGAATTTATTTTGCAATTCCTATGAAAATGGTCCCTCAAAACGCAAACCAGCCTCAAACCCTTGACCTGCATCAGTATAGTCAACCGATTCAGCTATCTCAGAGATGTGCACCACCTCCAGTGAAGGAAAATTGTGATACTGTTTAAAGGAGCAATTTTGATGGACATTCGATTTTCTGTGAGCGTGAATTGCGCGTGCTTCGGAGGCGTCCCGACCTCCTTTCGAAGGCAGAGACTCCCGTGATGTAAGAACAGGACAGTACTTGGCCACAGCGTGTGCTGTGTGGACAATGGTTTTCGTATATTTTTAACATTATTAGTGACAAATTTTTCAGATGATTGTTCGCTTTGAATGTTACTTTTTGAATTTGATTTAAGAGAATGGGCGATTAACTGATTTCAAAGGTTTGCCGAGTAACTAGCGAGTTTGGTACCATAAAAACATTTAAATCACTTTGATAGAACTTTTGCAAAATCTGATAAAAGCAAAAAACACTTAATTTTAATTTTAATAATACTATATAAACAGATATTTAATGGTAATATTGTAACGGATAATTAAACTGTATTTCAACCTATTCATATTAAAGCTTGTTGAAGGGCTCTCATCATTTGCATTCTTTCCAACGCACTTTCATTTTAACTCTGTAATCCCGATGCGACTTTTTTCTTCTAGTCTCTTTAAAACCGAGGCTATTTGGGAGGATATGACATGAATTGGACTCTCCCAACCTTGGTGAACATTTACACAGCCATCCCACCTCTGTTATAACCTTCCCTTAAGGCGCACGGGAATGGCTGGGGTTGGTTAGGAAAATAAGGAACTTGCACGTTTTTTGTTTATATTTTTATAATATAGAAAATGAAAAAATATGATAGAAAGTAACTTTCTTTTTTACTTTTATAGCCCGAAAAGGTAAAATAAAACAATTTCAAGTACGCATTAGTTACTTCCTCTCAAAAACGCTGGTTTTCCTACGCCGCTACTTGTGACGTCACACCACACCATGAAGGTTTGTTTACTTTGACAGCGCCGTTAAAATAGCAAGCGGCATATGTTTCCTGTTGATCTAAAAAGGATTTGTATAAAACCGAATATGATTTCGAACTGTTTACTATTGGAAAACCGTCTCTTAAGTATTGTTTAGTGCCTTGCTGTACAAATACAACTATTACAGCTCCAGGCAAGCTTTTTCTTTGCGTACCTAACGATTGAAGTACGAGAGACGCATATGAAAAGGGATAGTACAAAAATCTTGCTTTATCCACCAAAAGTACTCATTGGTGTTACGAAGACCATTTTTCGGTAATTTAGCATTTGTTTCTGTTAAATAGTGAAATATTAAATTTTAAGGATAAGATCTAATTATACATTTTACTTCAATCATAATAGTGCTTGAGAAGATAATTAGGAACCTGTCTTCATAATGCTATAAATTTGCTTTATCAGGGATCTCGCCAACAATTTGGCCAAAAAATTGAAATAGTTACCATTTTTTAAAAAGCAATGGATTTTTAGTGACAAAAAAAGTGACCTGATTTGTATAATGAAGTGTAATATTTTCTAACTTTATTTACAACCTTTATAATATGTAGGGGAGAGTGGTAACGAATTCGACACTTTTTTTCAATGACTTTTGTAATTTTTTCTTTACATCAAATTTTGTTCAAATTTGCAGGATATTTTCTTCATATATTCATGTATACTATGGGGCCGCGGTGGCCTAGTGGTAAGGTCTCGACCTCGGGACCGGAGGGTCGCAGGCTCGAAACCCGATTCCACTGAAGATCCGCCGTGTATGGGGCCTGCTGCACGCTAAATCATACGCAGTGGCCAAACGTCCTCCCGCTGGTGTGGCGCGGAAGTTTGGAGAGGGGGGTGCCAGCTCAGGTGTCGTCCTCGTCATCTGACCGCGGTTCAAAATTACGAGGTCCGTCCCTAAATAGCCCTCGTGTTGCTTCAAAACGGGACGTTAATATAACCTAACCTAACCTAATCATGTATACTATACAAAAATTAAAATTAGTATAAATGTCACCCATAATGAGTAATAATAAGAAGTTTGAAAAAATAAATATTAGTTGTCCCATTCAACCCCATCCATGGGGTTGAGTGGGACACTGGTGATGATGAATGGGACACTATATTAAAGTAATGGAAATAACTAGAAACATATTTTTATTAATGATAGAATGAAGATTGATACTAATTCAATAATTGACGATAGAATAGCTAAAATAGAAACCTTGTCTGACATTCATCAATATCATCTATAACACGCTATTTATAGCTGTACTATATTTAGAGTAATGAAAATAAATAGAAACCTCCCTTTTTTAAATCAGATAATGAATATTTAAACATTGAATAATTGTGATTGAATAGATAAAATAAAAAACAATATTTGTGCTAATAAGTTTATTGAAAAAATATGGGCAAAAACTATTTTTCACAAAACATATTACACTTAACATCAAAGGTAAAACTAATAGCTCTGGGATTTGTTCTGAGATAATAATATATTTTCGATTCAGAGGGGACTTTTTCCACCTTAAATTCATCAATATCATCAGTAACAGGCTAATTATAGCTATAAAAGTATACTAAAATATCATTCAACACAAAGCATATTGCATGGAATATCAAAGGTAAAATTAATAACTCTGTCATTTTTAAAAATACTTTAAGTTCAGGGAGGACATTTTCCACCTGACATTCATCAATATCAGCAATATCGTCAGTAACAGGCCATTTATAACTGTTATCAGCTATTTTGCGAGCAAATTTTACTTGTAATCCCTCGGGTGATTAAATATAATTAATTTGAATATCATCTAGCCTGCCGCTTTAATTATATGATGGATAATTATTGCTAATACAGTCGACGCTCGTTATAACGACCACGCATTATAAAGACTATTCCATTATAACGTCCAGTAATAAAATCCCCAAAGGTGTTTCCCTATGCAATATGTTTTTCTATTTCCGGTATAACGACTGTCCAGTGTCGTCTAATCCAAATACAACGTCCGAATTCAGCGAACACTCTTCCGGTATTTTTCCAAAAAGAACATGTTTCTAAACATAAATGACTTTGATTATTGTATTGCCAAGCTTCGTATATGTAGAGTTTTCAGTGTTACAGTTCAACTTTAACGGGGGGGGGGGGCCAATTACCCCTATTAGCACAAGATATTGTACGATATCCTCACGATGTTATTCGATATTCTGAATACCGCACAACATCGTGAGGATATCATAGCAATATTGTGCAGTATCTTGTGATAATAGGGACCACTCACCACAGCGAGGAAATTAGAATAGCCTAGAATAAAAAAATGTTTCACGTGCTATTGAGAGTTTCAAATATTTTTCGGAAAGGCAAAACATTATTTATCATCTTGAACTAAAATGGAAAATTATGTCTTGCAGAAAGCACATATGCAGAAAAGACAAACAACCATTTCTGATTTTTTCTTTAGAAAATAAATGTTTTGTAAGTATATAACACCATTTATTTTCTACTTCAAAATCTGTTTTAGAAATATATTTTTAATTGATAAAATTTTATTTTTAATACCAAAGTTAAAAAATAAGTTAAGTATTTAGTGGGAATCCCTTTAAAAATCGCCTATTTATATAGAACTGCTGAGCGTGCATGTGTGCAGTTTTTAATTATATCAACTATAGCGACCAATTCGTTATAAAGACCTTTTGCTGTGGGACACAGAGGGTCGTTATAACGAGCGTCAACTGTATAAACAGTCATAGATCAATTTTATTCTGTTTTAAATAATTAAACAGTACTAAAACCCAATTCAATTAATTTGAGTACACAGGCCGTTATGACATTACTTTATAATGTAATAAACATAAGTAAAATGTAGTCCAACAACAAATAATAGCCAAATTTGTCTAAACTTTGACTAGCAAGTCACTCAAACCTTCACAGAAATAGCATATTATCTTTTTTAAGGTAAAAATATTAATTACTATTGGTTACTAAATGAGATAAATACTTAATGCCTGTATAACATTGAAAAAACATGTGTCCCATTCATTACCACCATAAGTGTCCCATTCAACCCCACAGTGCCTTTTTAACAAACTAACAAGAAAAAATGAAAATTGATTGCTTAAAAATTAAAAGAGAAAGCAATATGAAATTTTCACGTGCTAGACAAACGTAAACATTGCAGCGTATAATGACGTCAAACCAATCACGTAGCGTTTTGAGGTCACGTGCTTTTTCCGCACTTTTCGGTAATTTAAGACTTAAATTTTAGTTAATTAAGTCCATTTAATGGGTTTTAATTATCGTTTTCGAAAGTTTTGACGATTAATCTGTTGACAAAACACAGAAATTAGCATTTTCCTGACGGGTGCAAGTTCCCCACCGCGTTTATCTCCTAATCGATCTCAGAACCTCCCGTCCCCTCAAAGAAGCCAACCGCCTCAGACCGGCCTTCGTTTCTGTTAAGAGGAAGTTTTTAGACCGCCTCGCTCGGTATGAGAGGATTAATCCTATAATCCTAAAGAAAATGGAAGACAAAATGCTTTTTTTTCTTATATCTCAAAAACAAAAAAGAATCAAACTTTATCTTCCGACTTGCTCGACGGGGGATTTTTTTATATTGTTATTGATTAACACTAATCGCAATATTTCATCAAGATACTTCGTCCATCTTCAGGTACATTTGCTGCTGTTAAGGTTATGATAGTTGACCGATCGAAGTCATCCCAATGTTTCAACTCCGTTCAGCATTTCGTCTGTCTGTAAATTTGTTTGTTACGTGGTCATTACCGGACGCTTTGTTCGATTTTCTTAAAATTTGGCATGGAGGTTCCTCAAGTTCGAGAAAATTAACACTTAAATTTTTTATCATGCCGTTTCAAGAGGGTCGCCATTATAATAATTTTAATGGCACCATAAACTGTTTCATCACGGTTGGTACAACTGTTGTACCAGAAATTCTTTTACCTTTGAATGCGGGTCGGTACAACTGCTGTACCAGACACAAGGGAGGATTTCACTCCCGTCATTCAACGCAGTTTTTCTGGTTTAAGTCCCCGTAGCCTAAAGGTTAAAACATTTGTATCATTTTAAATTAGTTCATTTACATTACGTTCAAAACAACACGAGGGCTATTTTGGAACGGACCTCATAATTTTGGATTGCGGTCAAATGACGAAGGCCACTAGGTATGAGTTGAAGTGCAACAGGACCCCATACACGGTGGACACGGATACCTTTCCACTAGGCCACAGCGGCCCTTCAGTTTGGTATTTGCGACATACTTAATTGCAATTTATTAATACTAATAACAGTAGACATTCAATTTTAACTTTGTTTATAGTGATAAAATATGAGTTTTAACTCTAATTTTGCTTATATTGACAAAAACAGACATATGATTGTAATATATTAATACTTATAAAAGAAAACATTTAATTATAATTTTGTAAATGCTGATAGAAACGAACATTTCTGTAAATTATCGGCATAAAAAATGTGTGTGAGAAAGATATAAGATAACAGTGTTACATGTTGCAAGTTGCTTTTTACTTTTTAGTTCCCTCTAATCGTGTATTTTTCTTTTTTCGAAGAAATACTTTTCCATGACTCTAAACAAATAGTTCATGTTAAAGAAATTAGATGATTACCTGCACTCCACTTGCGCTGTGAAAAAGTATATTTCAACAAACTTCGAAATTTTCCCATAACCAATGGGAGACACTTTTTATAAAATTTCACTAACATATCCAACCTTAACAAGCAACACCACCTATTTCATTTTTTTTTAAATTCTAAGAGGAAGAAAATAATCAATTTTTTGCAGCCAGTAACGAATATTTCTGAATGTCTTTTAACATTTATTATTCCATATTATAAGTATTTTGAAATATTACTGCAATGGCTCAGAAATAAAACAAATTTTCATCATTTCACATACAAAACCCATAATTTTTAAAAAATCATAAATATACAAATCATTTAAATCGCATTTGCTAAAAGTTTGGAAAAAATATTTTAACGTATGTTTCTCATCTGGAGGAATCATGAATAATAGATATTTTTCAGATATCATTGATTTATTCCAAAAGTACTTGTCATGATCTTCTAATAAATAAAATCAAACTAAGATATCTGGAATAGACAATATTCAACAACAAGACATTCATATATTCACATCAAAGATCCAACATGGCATCATTTTGGTTGAGTTTCGTTGGAAATGGGGGAATCGAACTATTTAATTCCAATTTCCACCAATAACAGCGCTGCTATCGTCACCAAACGCAAGCATAAATCCGCAGCATTTTCTCCTTCTTAATTGCATCAGCGATTAAAATAAATACCTACCTTGACTCGTATACTTATTTTTTGACAAGCATGCAGATATGGCGAAAAGTTAAGAAGTTGTTTTAATGGAGTTCATATCCCTGAATAGAGTTTAATTTGCAATACTGATGTTGTAGTACTGCTCGTATTCAGCTACTGAAATTTGCTTGCTTCCGTGGGCAGGACGGTTGGAAGGGTAAAAGGTAAGACTTAAGTTTGATGTGCGGTTTCCCGCCAAGTTGGAAATAATCACGCCATCTATGAAACACTCGCCAAAAGTCCGCCATGTTGGATGCCTACGAGATTTAGAAAAAAAGCGCCAAGCTAAGCTGCAAGAGGGAGAAAAACGGAGGAAAAGAGATATGTGGAAAAGTATACGATGAAATTTAACAACGGAATTCTAAACGAATAAAAACACTTCACAAGAATTCATTAATGAAAAATATGAAAGGTAATATTAATTAAAAATGGAAAACTAGGTTAACTGATTTAAAATGATACACGAAGTCACGGAAATTGCGAAAAATTTACAATATATCAAAACAGAAAATTCTCAAAATAAGCGAAAATGATGAAAAAAGGGAAACAAAAGGAAGGTGAAGATATCGAAATGTAATCAAAATAAGAACGTACCTTATTTCGGCGAATCTCGTGTTTGTGGCTTATACAGAACGGTAATTCCACGCAGGAAACACGGAAACAGTCCTTTCAATGTGGCCCCACCGTAGAGTCTGCGCCACATATATTCACCCAAATACGAGTCGAACTCGCCCTTCACCTTTTTTGTCCCATGGCTCCGAAATTGGGCTTTGATTGCACTCCAGGTTCCTTCGATTCTGTTTGTATGGACGACCGTTATGGGATCTTTGAAGTTCACAGAATGGTTGACGGTGTAGTGCACGTAGCCATCCTCCGACAACGATCTGTAGGACTTCCAGCAGTCCGAAAGAAAAGTGGTCCCAGGCTCAACATATTTTTTGGTGATTTCGATCAACGTCTCTGCGTTCGATCCTCAACCATGCAAAAAAAAAAACTCTCTTTACTTCCTCTTTCAATCCCTCCAAACACCCATTTTCCTTCCACACACTTACCTTTATGATATTTCCTTTTCCCAAACTTGCTTTCGTCAATTTCAACGACATGACCCACACCGCCTAGCTTTTTAGAACCCCGAATAATCATGTCGACGCAGACCTCACGGCAAAAACTCTTCCAATCCACAACAGTCGGTTCAGACACATTCATCTCATCCACAATCCATTCATTCGATGTATATATATGAATATATTAAATATTAAAAATATGTGAATATTAAAACTTCAGGCATACTAAGACGGCTACATTCCTACCAACTTCCCTTTCTCACAGATCGTTTAATATGATGGGCATTCTGGCCGTATTTACTACAGCACCAAATGAACCCATCTTCAAGAGTAGAACATTCAATCAGCTCCATTTTTTCATCACACGCTGGACAAACATACTCTTTCGCAATGAGGTCCATTTGCATACAAAAGTCGATCACATCCCTTTTTGACCCATTCTTTAAACCATAAAGGAAGCTCAAATCAAACAAACCAGCTTGCACTTCGGCTGTCCGGTGATCAACACGAGAACTCATAACGGATTTTAGAAAAAACCTGGAGAAAAATCAAAATGGGAACAAAAAGGCTAATGAAGGAAATCGTACAGAAAAGTAGAATAGCACAAGCACTAAATCACACAACCGTTGAAGGAAATTGGGCTGAAATTGCACAGAAAAGTAGAATAGCACAAGCACAAAATCACACAACCGTCGGAGTCAACGAACGAAGAGCAAAGAGAACATCGAACTATTAACGGAATTTCTTTTAACCGCAAAACATTCAAATTATCGAATGAGAATCATTAGTTCATTCAAATTTGGTATCCTTTAAGGGTTAAAAAAGAAGACTTAGGATTACCACATTAGGGGAGAAATCGCCAAAAAAAATTTAATCTTGGCGACGATATTTTCCTTAACCTATATTTTACCACATTAAGAAAAAATTAATATTTTTCCAAAAAAATTCTATCACAGACTAACGAGACATAAAGCAAAAGTATAGAGTTAAGAAACTTAAGAAAACTTTATCGGTTGTCTTTTTGGAAGCTGTCCTATATATAGGACGATGGTACAATCCACTGCTACATGCTTTGCAGTCAAGCACCTTGGTTTACATGAAATGGTAGTAAACATTCAAAGCAAAGTCCTAAATTACATTTTTAGCAAATAGTTAAGGGTTTTCTTGTAGTTTTTAAGCTGCCTTTGGCGTTGTTTTCCATTTACTAGAAAGGGTTCACTTTGGAATTTGAAGTAATATGAATTTTCTTTTTTCGAATGCCCAAACTCATTCTTGCAACATTGCGAGGTACACACAATCCCAGATAAGGCAGTGTAAAATGTCGAAGAAATTCGAGGAGTTCTACAACTTGTTCTGGAGGAAACGTTTTTAATGTTTCTAACCAGTGCGACCAGTGATGTCTCAAATGCATTTTTAAATAATGGTCAATACCACTTTTTTCTTGCATGGATGAAAAATATGTTTTTATGAGATTATCCAACAAATCTACACCATTTTTGTGCAAATTATACGAAACAATACACAATGGTATGTCTACTTTCTGCTTTCCACCCTTCATTCTACTTTATTAAGGCCTCATTTGTCGTCAAAATTGATGATCAATGAGACAACTATATTGTCAATCCATCGAACAGCTGCAATTTTATTAAAGGGCATTTTGTCATTCTATCTTCCTTAACTGTTCCCGTACCAAAGACATGTTTCTGAGAGACCAAAAATATCACACGACGTAAAAATGTTATCCTTATAAATTTTGTGGTTTGCAGGAGTTTCAACAAAAGACAGCCAATTTCCAACGACTGGTTGTGCTAATGGTTTATTTTCTTTCTTTTCATAGTCATGCCACATTTGTTTTCATAATTGCTTTACTGCCTGATATGGTATAATACGAGAGGGATATACATCGAAAGATGAGAGTATCCTTAGATTGTATCCAAATTTTACGGGTTTTTCTTTCACGTATAGTTTACATCCATGTATTCCAAAATAACGGACTATTCTTTCATCATTACTTAAATGTTCAGAAAACATACCAAACTGTTAAAAAACTTTATTCAACAGTTTCTAATTTGGACGTACTTTCTAATAGTCATCTGAATCAATAGTAGTATTGTCATTGAAGTATACATACCTCTTGATATCTAAGTATCGCTTTCTTGACATTGTTTGACTAACAAGCGTTGTTCCAGTATCAGAAGCATTTCCGCAGTACATTTCTTTTCTGGGTAAAATGTAACATCCGCTATAAAAAATAATTCCCAAAACTTGTTATCGAATTTTGGACAAAAATCGTGAATATTTTAATATCAAGGATGCTTGTTACCTTCTGCCATAACTGGATAATCACATTTTCAGCCATCATCTTTAGAAGTTTCAAGGTGATTTTCCTGAAATCATATCTGTAAAATAATCAGGAGCTGATGAAAATTTTGGTGTACAATTAGTCCATGTAGGTGTTGAAACATATTCAGAAGCATCTTTTTTTCTTTACAATTTCAATTGTTCCATCTGCTTCTTCTTGAATAATTTCGTCAAAAGCAACATGACCATATTCAATGCTGCTTCAGGCATCATCAACTTTTTAATCATCAGTGACAATTTCTGGACCATGTGGTGATATTATAATTTAAAAATCACTATCATCATATTCATCGGCCAATGGCATTAAATACTCAAAAGTTTCTTCAGTTAAAAATCTTCGACTCATTTCCAATACTGTTCTGGAAGGAGCGGATGTGAAATCAGATCACACCTCGAACAGTAGTATTCTTTTCCCTACAAAAGATAGCGTCAGCACGTGACCAAAACTCTCGACCAAAGAAACAGAACAAATATATTACTCAAGACACACCTACAGGTTCATCTTCCAAGCAAACTACATGCTATTGAGTTTTGCAATAAGTAAAACATAGATATTCTAATCCTTTTTCCCGAAATTTCAAACGCCTTTGTATGGGTGTACATAGTAGGGGATTTTATTATCGTCCTATATATAGGACGGCACCTAAAACCTTTGTAAAACCAGTTTGAACATAGCTTTTTGTTTGCAAATTTTACTTAGAAATAACATATAAGATATGCCATGAATAAATTTGAAAAAAGAAATTGTATTTTTTTCTCATAATTATTTAAAAGAAAAATATAATTCTTGTCAATTAAAGTAGCAAAAATTAGCGAAATTCAAAATTCTTAAAAAATTTAAAAATGATCAAAATTGAACTTAAAAAGATAATAAATAGCACTTATCAATCTTAAAATATGCTTTAGAAGCGGAATATAAATTAAAAATGCGATATTGGCTATGAAAATTCGACAAATCGGAGCTGTCCTATATATAGGACGATGGTAAAATACGGGTTAAAGGGTTGCAATAAAAATAACTAACGTGCACCACATTTGGCGATAAATCGCCAGAAAGAAATTCAACTTTGGCGAACGCACATTAAACTTAAGTCTAGCCAGGTAAAAAACACATCGCATTTTTTCACTTCCATAGTGGACTTATTCTTCTGCTGTAGCAGACACTACTAATAATCCAATCTTAGAACCTTTAGCTTCGTATTCAAGTTTTCATATTACATCCTTACTAATTGAAAATAAAACTAATTTTCAATTACCAGCCGAGACATAAAAGTCTTAGCTTTATTTTAAAGAAACAGTTATGTGTATAAGATAAGATTTTATTTTGCCCACAAGTATTAAAATATACATAGGAGTTTCTGCAATATTAAAACTGGTAATACTTCTTTTAGAAATTTCAACTCATGAAAAATACCTATGTAAAAGTTAACCCATTTTCCCATTTTCGATGGAAACTTATTTATTCCCGTTCGCAAAGCTGCATGAATACTTAATTTTTTCTACATCTAACAACAGGGAAGGGGGGAATCAGTAGTGTTTTTAGGAAACAATAAAAAATAAATGAATTGTAAAATGCTGTGAGGGTTTAATAATTTCACGCACAATGGTGGTTTTTCATCGGATAGAGAGAATTTTGTACAAATACTTCACGCCAGGAAGCAATACAATTAGCAACTACGCAGAAAAAATGCAAATTGTACTGTTTTTTAACCAACAATTCAATAAACGATTAGTATAGCTGCATTAAAAGCTGCCCGACCGACACAGTGTTATTTTTCACTAATCCCTTAGCCTATATTATATACCACCTCCTCATAAAGTGCAGATGCTCTAGCTTTTCCATTTACAAATTCTTCATAATACGGCTTCTGAACAGAAGAAAACAATTTGTGATCATCTTCTACACTTAAGTATTTTCACATCTTCATGCTAAATAGGTTATTACCGCTGATTAAGATTCTACGGTAGTATGGGTTTTATCGAACGACCTGTTGACAATTTAATCACTAGGAATATCGGGTGGAGAGTCTCAAGAAATGTTAAGTACACCGGAAGAAAGTATAATCAATAAATTATTTTTATGTTAATCTTGAAATAACTCACATAGCTTTGCGAAGCTGTAAATATTGTAAATATATAAAAATATATATATAAAAACTAGGAAACTTACAGGGTTAATAGTTATTTTTAAATAGTTTAAAGAATCTGGTATTCTGCAGGATCGTTCTCATTTAGGAATACCACACGTAGTTGAATTACTTTGTTATCTTGAGGTCGTTGCTAGCGTTGTGACATGTCGGAAATGTATTGTTTCTTGAGGTAGTGGCCATGTTGAAGAGTTATGGTTCTAATAAAAATATTTCTATTTTCATTTATTTTTGTCATTTGCGTACATTTTATTCTCTTATATCATAACCACCTATTCATCGATTTTGTACTAATTTGTTTCACGTTACCCTCTCACCTAAATAAATATAAATACAGTCGCGGAAAAAAAGGAGCCATCCCGAATTATTTTGCCATAGTTGATCGCGTATTTAAATACAAGGATGCCAATTTTCATTAAATAAGGTATAGTAAACGGTTTCATGTTTAAAATTATCATAAGGGGTCACATATATATATATAATAGCACTAAATTCAAATTTTCCAATACAAGCACCCATTTTTACAAAAACATATCTGTAGTACATGAAATTTATGATGGAATACCAAGTTTCATCATCCCAGCATTTTTTTGCTTCGAAATAATAAGCAATTGAAATCTTTAGTTTCTAATGTTAAAGTTGAATTTTCAATTTTTATTTATATCTTCAGAAATAATATAACTATTGAACTAGAATTTCTTTATGTAGTAGTATGATTTAGTGTTTTAGGTAGATTCCTTATAGGAACTCTACTTATTGCAATGGTTCTCATGACACGACTTTCGGAAAATTTCTGCAGATCTTCATCGATCATGATATATATATGTATAACGCTTTTTCCCATGTTATCTTGTGAACACGATAACTGGAGTAATTTTTATGTAAATTTAACCAGCTCGGATATGTTGTAAGGACAGTGAAAATCTCGATCGAGTTCGTAAATGGGCTATCCAGCTCAAAGGGGGTGGAAATGGTGGGGGGTAGAAATTTTCATTTTCTCATAATTCCTTTACAATTGAAAATAGAAAGAAAATTCAAATTAGGCGAATTATTGCCTTATCATAACAAACAATTTTTGAATTTAAACTTTTTCGATAGCTACAATTCCTTAGAAGTTATGAACTGAAAAGTGATTTTCCCACCCTTCCCCTCCTTTCCCCCTAACTTAAAGTACGTTTTAACCTAAGCATGTTACCGCTTGTTGGAAAGCTCTCGTCATTTGCAGTCTCTTCCACCCTCTTTCATTCTTGTCGCTCCAATACTTAGGAGAATAGAGGGAAAAATGTTCTTTTCCTTATTATTATTAGTAGAGAAGTATATGCATAACGCTTTGGCCCGTGTTATTTTGTAAACACGATAACTAGAGTAATTTTGATTAGATTTCAGCTGGCGACGGATATGTTGTAAGGACGGTGAAAATCACAGCCGAGTTCACAGATGAGCTAATCAGCTAAAAGGGGGTGGAAATGGTGGGGGACTGAAAATTTCAT
>BGPR01014765.1:24225-38363 GCA_013235015.1 Araneus ventricosus
GTTTTCTTCATACGTTATTATTTGTTATATAGGTACTTCAAATTTTGTTAACAATTACTAAAGTCAATGAAAGGTTTTAATGAATATTTTGAAACAATTAAATTAACTATTTAATTATTCATTAATTTAAGGCGTGAAAATAAATCAATAACTGGTCCCGATATAAAGTGTTAAATCGTCTACTTTTAAAATTTTCTTTTAGCATCCTTCCTTCTGTAAACAGTTCTTCGTATTATTTTTGATCAACAAGAATATTTTTACGAATTCAGTTTAAAATTGATTTTGAAAAAAAATATTAAAATGGGAGAAACAAATTTATGGAAATGAAAGACATCGCGGAAAAACGCCTAGCTTAATTTTTAATTAAGAGAAATTTTAAGCATCTTTTAGGCTTTGAAGAGTGTAAGGTGACCTTTCTCTTTTCTTAAATAAAACGTTTGAAAAGTTTGATTGATATCAGTCCAGTGGTTTAGGAAGGGATGTGGAACATACATACATAGGCACAGTGACTTTTATTTAAATTAATATAATTATTAGATAATTATAAGATAAAGATTGCTGGCATATAGTATGAGCTATGAAAAAGGTTTTAGTGAAGTTTTGTAACAATTAATTTTTTAACTTTAATTAAGTAAATAGTTAATTTTAATTAATCAAATAATTTTAATAGTTAATTTGATAATAGGTCTTTTGACAGAATCCTTCAATTCGATATTTAACTAAACATGGCGGGACCATGATTTGTTTAATAAAATCAATATAAAGTAGCCAAAAACGATAGATATTTAAATAAGTGTTCCCTTTATCCTTTTTGCTATTGAAAAATATCTCCTTAACTTAAAAATTGCTTGGGATTTTCTGCCTGAGTATTTGGTTTTAATCGTCGATGGAGATTTAAATTTACTGTTCAAATTGACTGCATTCATATCCTATGCTTTAAAAACACGTATTAAATTTGCCACTCCCAATGTTTAATAATTTTTATTCTCTTATATGTTAAGAATTTAGTGACTATTATCTCTGTAACCAGGGAGTTCTCTAAATGAGCCCATTTTAGTAGTATTTAAGTTTTTCCATGTCATGTGATTTTACCATATGACAAAGTAATGTTCGCACAATTATATTGTAACCTAGATTAAATGAATTAATTTTTAAATCTAGAGTCTTTCTTCATTCGTGCCAAGAGTCAATTTCTTGTTACTGTTTCAGATAGGCTGGCTTAATGTTATCTAGGAGATATTTGCACTGCTGAGATATTTATTTCTTTATGACTCCTACCTGTTGAATGATTATGTGTTGAGATATAAAAAATTGAAAAATGTACTGACCGATAAATCTATCATAACTTTTTGGAATGAAAAATGGAATGATAAAACCTTGATATAGCAAAAAATTAAATGACATTAAAACAGAATCACAACGTAAATATTGCAATGTGTAGAAACAATAAAGTCGTTGGCTATGTCTGTATTGATCAATATGTAATATTTCATGACTTTTGTAACATTAACGTAAAGAAATCTACCTTTGCCTTCAAGCTTGCCGAAAAGGGATTTTTTTGAAGTTACATTGCATTTTCTATTTTCACTGCAAAGCAATGCACTTAAAGTGGCGTTGTATAATTCGGAAACGTTTTCATTATTAAATTTAATAATGACACAATTTTATTTTATAATATTTAAATATATAAATATTTTACTATTCATATATATGAATTAATCCTCTTAACCTCCAAGTAATCCTCTTATTTTAATGACATAATATTTATATGAAACAAGATCGAAATGTAAAATACAGTTTAAAATGTTGCCTTGTTGAAACTAGAATGTAATAGTTGTCACCCTCAGTACTTTTTATTTCCTTTTCTCTGACAGACAAATTCAAAACAGTTTCATTTGGAATAATTGTTTCACAGTCCATCCTCCTCTTCTCATTCATCTTAAAATCATGTGCGTTTCTGTTAACTCACGCATTCCCAAATATTTCCAAATAAGAGTAAAAGTGCACTGTGTTGAAGTCTTCAAAATGTTGGTTTTCCTATCAAAATGGGCGAGAGAAATTAACAAAGAAAGACAAGTGCGTAAATTTAATTATAAGCAAAGCGTACACAATAATGCTTTCAGAAAAGTGTTTTACTTCATAGGAAAATATTCGTTGACTTACCAGTTGTAACAAAGAAATGGTACGTGGCCATTAAAAAGTGTCAGTCAAAATGTCTTGATATCTCACGAAATACCAAACCATATGTCTTATCAGAGATAATTTCCGGTTATGGGCTAGGGCGGATCCAAAGGGGGACTTTAAGGCGTTCAAGCCCTTCCTTTTTGAACTTCGTCTTTTTCAGATCGTAGACTGTCCATAATGTTATGCATTGATTTTTTTTAAATAAAAGTTTTTCCTATCTAAACCTTGCAGAAAAATAATTGTAATACAGTAAAAGGTTAGACACAAGTGAGTATTTACGGGGACGGAAGGGGAAGGGATCTCCGTCCCACTTCAAGAATGCTGGAGAAAGTGACCTTCTGTACTTTATTTTTTTTCTTTTTCTCTGCTATTTTAGTTAGGTGGCTAACGATAGTTTAAGGGACAAGAAGTTTATTGCAGGGATTCCATTGGTTGAACCAGTATGCAAGTACTTTATACTGACACAGCACAAATATATAAATGTGCGACGATTTTATTGCAATGACAATTTCTGAAGCAGATTTTAGTACGGAAAGGAAATTTCTTTCTAAAAAATAACGGGATATTTTTAAAACTTGAATCTTCAAATAATCTTACTGATGAAGGTTAGAAAATTGTTAAATACCCATGCGAGGTTTCAAGCTTAAATGATATCAATATATAGCAAACCGCTCATCATTTATCTTCTCTTTACAGAACAAATGTTCAAATCTGATACTTTCAGAATCGCAATGTCCTTATTGTCACAAGGTATTATTCCTTTCTCCTGTATTTTACAATTAAGTTTATTTAGATAGGACGAAATATCTACCATGAAATAAAATGTTGCTCCATTTTCTGTTAGTTCAGGATAGTGAACACCCTTGTCAAGGAGGAATGCTTTAATTTCTAATAATAAAGAAGTGAAGCTTTTTAAAACGTTTCTTTTTGAAGGCCTACGCGCCTTATTATGCACCTGAATTTCTGCGTATTCACTATAGAACTAGATTACTGTCTCACACCCATTTGCCTGTAGACTAAATGGTCACTAAACGGTTGGATGGTTATGAAAAGGTCACCTTTAGTAAGGATCACTAGAAAAAAATAACACATTGGATTGTTACAGTGTCTATGATCCATAAACGACTAAAATATATAAAAAAAGGCAAAAGAAACATATATCCATGAATTGTAAGCTGGGAAGATGGAAAACAAATAAAAACAAAGTAAAAAAAGTTAGTAAAATAATAAAAAAATGCACATTATTATGGCTTAGCGAAAATGTGTGACTGCACCTAAAAAAAGAGATAAATAAACAACGTTCATCGACAGTCCTTTAAGACATAGTAAAGTTCTACAAAAAAAAAGGTCAAATCACGCTGTAGAGCCATAAGACAGTTTATCAGTATCTTCAAAAAACATCTGCCTAACTAAAACTTCAGAAGGGTCGAAGCTTGAGGTATTCACGAACATTGTTTTTAGGACCTTCTGACTATAGGGGCGACGGGCTTGAGAGGTCTAGCTTTCTTGAAGGAAAAAGTGGAGGCAAGGAAGGCTTACCTTATCTTAATAAGTGCTCCGTTGTCCTCCAGGAACCTGACGTCTAGTTTGTTCTTTGCAACGGCTCTCATCCAGGCTACCCTGTTAACTTCTGCAGGTTACATGAGATGGAAAGACTCTGTGAGGTGACATTCTGTTGCATAGTGAAACGGATCTCCTAATATTCCACTTACACAATTCTCTTACGGATGCCTTGCTATTCTTTTGAGATAGACAGGGAATGGACCATGGCCTTTAACGAAGGTAGTTAGTTCTCTTGGCTAGCCTGCTGGTTTTAGTGAAACCTTTAGGTGGACTTTAGAGGTTGAACTGCCTTCATCATTAAGGTTCCACTGCTCTTGCCATTTCTTCATGGCCCATTGGTACGATTTCGTTGCCAAGTTTTCTAAAGATCGCCAATCTTTAAAATGCTAATTTAATGGAGTCATCGTGATTAGCGGTATAAAACGAAATTTCGCTTGTAGTCCAATAGAAAAATATATAACAGTAATTTTATTGCTTTAAGTTGATGGGTCGTCCATAGGAAACATGATACTATATTTTGCAGACTGACATAACACCGGGTAAGGGGATGGAAGGGAAATTTGAACGAACGGTTTTTTGCGTGTAAATAAAAAGCTATTGATCTGAGAGAAAAACCTTAAACTAGAAAGTGATATCTAGTAAAAAGATCTCTCCAATGAGTTGTCAGACCTTGGAATAGCTTAATTAGAGCAGGAGTAAATTAAAAAACAAATGTAAATTTGGAAAAAAAATATTTTTAATTTTATTACAAATACAGTGAAATTTTTGAAACTTAGATCTGGTGAAAATTTCAGATCAAGATCTCTATTTTTTTTTTGAAAAATTAAACTTTTTCGAAAAAAAGAACATCGTAGGAAAATACCTGTAAGTACTTTTTTTTACCTGCCCGAATTCGAGAAGGGGAAAAATTCCTATTCTAAAGGTGTTGTTCTACAAATTCAAATGGCTTCGTAACTGTCGATTTCAACAAAAAGTGAAGAAAATTAATTTGAGAGTTATCATTTTGTTTCGCTTATTTCGCCTGAATGCATTTTCCCCAAAGGGAAATTTTTTTTGGCGATGGGACAATTCGTTTAGTCATAATAAATGAGATAAAATGTTAACTTCAAACTTAGTTTTGAGAAAGTTTCACTGAAAATCGACCATTATAGAGTGGATTGAAATTATAGAACAACATTTTTAGAATAGGAGTTTTTTTTATTTTCTGCTCCGCGAATTCGGACAGCTAAAACACTTACATGCATTTTCAGACGTCGTTCTTTATTCCAAAAAATAATAAAGTTCTGGATTTGAAATTTTCCCATATATACCCTACTATATAATAAATCAGATTTCCGTAGATTATAATGCCTTTTCCCGTAAAGTTTCAAAAATTTAACTTTATTTGTGAAAAAATGAAAAACACTTTTCCAATATTTACGTGTTATTTAATTTACTCCTGCTCTAATGAAGCTATCTTAACGTTTGGCAACTCATTTTGTAGATCTTTTCATTAGTTATATTTATCAATATAACTTTTTATTTAAAAGTTTTTCTATCAGATTAATAGCCATTTATTTAAACGCAAAAAACCGATCGTTTGAATTTCCCTCTCATTCCCCCCGTTATCCGGTCTTATCTCCGTCTTCAAAATACACTGCCATGTTTTGTGTGGTCGACCCAACAACTTAGAGCAATAAAATTGCTATTATGTAATTTTTCGATATTAAAGTGAAATTCGACTGAACTATTGAATAACATTCAGTTTTCTCTCCGTAAAGTTGCAATTGAAAGTTTGTGAATTGCAGCATTTGGTGAGTTATGGATTGAAACAATTATAGTCAAAGCTAAAATCGTAATATTCCGATGCCGTGTCATAAGAACCATAGCTTTCGTAAATCTACCATGAAATGAATTTTTATCAAATTCGCTGCCAGGTGGCCTCTCTAATATTGGATAAGAATAAATAAAATTAAAATATTTATAGATAATTAATTCATGTAAATGTTAAAACACTGTATTTACATCAAGAACACACTAATGTAGAGAATTTTAGAACGCAACAGAAAATGAGTGAAATACTCGATCAAAAAATTCCATCTTTACAAAAATGTAAGAAATCGAGACAAATTAAAGAATATAAAAAATACAACATTGGCGCAAGCAGTGGAATGAAATTCATTTCCTTAGTATCCACCATGCATTGAGGTCTGTCCAAATAATCTATTATTTCCTTGGAAAGTTTCTTAAGATAATTCTATACTTCATGTTCATGTTTTATGAATTGGGAATTCCAGTTTCATTTCCTTTACAAAACTCAAGCTTTGAAGTAGGATGCTTTTAAGAAATTTTTTACTTTGAAAATGAATTTTTTTCTCCGCAAGATCTGTGAAACCTAATTCTATGTAAGTTTTATCTTCAGTATTTCTACGCACGCTGATCGTAAAAATTTTAAGTTTTTCTTATAAGGAAACAGACTAAAGGAAAATATTTTATTATTATTTCAAAAAAGTAAACTAAATTTCTGAAAAGTTATCCTTTAAATATTGGCATTTATAGAACTAATTGGCTAAAACCCAGATAACACGTACATTTGCAGCAAGTTTGATTTTTACTTGATATTATCGTGTCATGGCAAATTTGACGCATCGATGTTATAGCGAAACTGCTGCAAATTAACCAGGAAGAATCGCCACCTCTCATGCAAAACAAGTTTTCCACGGCGAAAATAGACAACTAGTGCCACCCCTCCATGCAATGCAAGTTTTCTGTGAAGGTGTCATGAAAAGTTCACAGCACAATTGCAAAACAAGTTTGTTGCAAAGATGATAGCACACTAAGAGACAATAAAACAGAGAAAGATCTTTCTCTGTTTTAAAAAACATCCGTTTTTTAATAGCATCTCCTAGACAGTCCTTCTTTTTATAAATTCAATAAACTAATGATAATTTTTGAAAAAAGTAAATTTTATAAAAAATAATTGAAACATTTTCCATCTTTTTACTAGAACTAGCGCTTTAAAGAAAAATTCATCGCCTTTCTCTTAATGTTGACATTTTAACGTTTATAAAAAAAATTAGACCTAAAAAACAGTCAATGTTTGTTGCAAAATAACTTCATTTTGTCCCATTTTAAAAGTAATTACTTTTGAACCCTAATTTCATAATTTATTCTACTAGCAAAACGTAGTTAATAGCGAAATTCGCTCTCTCTTTGATTTCAAATCATATTCTCAACACAAAATTTTTAAAAAGTTAATGAAATCAAGAAAAGAGTTTAAAATAAATCCTATGAATGATCTATTTAGCACAATCTATCTTCGCCTCGCGTAGTCTAACTGGCCGAGTGGTTTAGAGCATCAGCTTTGGAAGCGGGAGGTCGCGAGTTCTAATCTGAGGTTGTGTTCGTACTCTGTTTTTGCTATAGTTTGCAATGAGTTTGACGTGGCAAATTTAATGCATGGTGACTTCGGAGCTTGCGTTAACTTGCTTCAAACGTGTTTCAAGCTTGCACTCTTGTCATGTCAAATTTGCTGCAAGCTTGCAGATTTACAGAGCAAGATTGCTGCAACTGTGCTGCAAACTAAAATTGCTATCTGGGAAAGGCTCTGATTAACTTTTTTGTTGTTAAAAATATATTTAAATGTATGTTTTAACCTGGAATTAAAGGACAAGAATAATTGATTTTCTCAAACATTTCTTTGAATTGTATGAAATTCGGAGTATTTTCCATTACTTTTAAGGGAATGAGTTTTTATATCATAAAGCAATTTTCATTAATTTCTTTTTTCCTATCAAATAAAAATCTAACCTTCCCTTATCAGATGCAAGTCATATTCAAATATGGTTTTAATTTGCTTTTATGTTGGCAATTTTCATTTAGTAAATGAGTTATTTTTATCATTTTTCACTGTCATCAGTGACGCATTTACCTCAAACTCATGCTTCTGTGGATTTAGTTTAGTCTAGTTAAATTTACGTCATCGTTTTGCAGAAACACAAGGGCTATTTTCGGAACTGACCTCGTAATTTTGAGCCATAAGATGACCAGAATGATACGGTGTCCCCTCTCCAAACTTCCTTAATACACCAGCGGAAGGACATTTGGTTCAATCAGATTTAATGTGTACCAGATCCGCTTACACGTCAGTTCTTCGATGGCATCGGTTCTCGAACCTTCCGGCCAGAAGACAACACTTTGCCACTAAACTGCCGCGGGCGTGTTTCTGTGGAAGTTTTATGGTAGTTTCTATGTTTCGTTTTCATTTTATTTCTTTTACGGTTATTTTCAAAATGTGAATATACAGGGTGAATTTGAAATATATAGCATGCATTTAAAAGCAGGTGTAAGCCATCGAGACTTTCATATTTCATCATGAGATGTGTGATGAGATGTGGGTGTGTCGAAGTTCCAGTAGGCCATAATGAAACTGTCATTGTTTCTTCTTAGATATCTACGAAATCAGACAGAAGATTTTGTTGTCTGAAATATTGTTATTATATTGTCATAAAATGCATCATTCCGCAATTATTTCATTTTCAAGTCTAATTTACGTTTTTAAAATAATATAGATAATATAAGACATTTCGGGAAAGTTGTCAAAACAATAAATCTTTCTAAAGAGGAATCTCGACCAGAAGCTGGAACAACTTCTAAACAGCCGCATTTTGTTACGAAGGAACGTTGCGTTCAGTCAACTTCTCTTATATTTTATGAGTAATATTTTCCAATAATCCTTAGATTTAAGAATACATTTCTCGAAGTCAGCTTAAGTCATAACCAATGAATGTTTAATGTTTTATGAATGGAAGGTCTTAGCTTTATTTTCTTTATAAGATTACAAACCGTAGAATGTGATGCTTTTTTCGCATTTAGAGTTTCAACTGTTTTCTTGCGAGTCAAGTGAAACATAATCTTACGTTATTCATTTTCAGAATTTTTATCGTTCATATTTAATACTTTTTTCATTTTTTAATGGAAAATAAATTATAAATTGCCTCTTTTTAAAAGAGATAAATGCGAAAGTCTCTGTAACAACTTTCATTTACTGTTCTTAACATTAATAAGAAAATTGTGTTTCAAATAACTGTTTATTTCTTTCCTTACATTTTCTTTTTTAATATTAATTCTTGGACTTATTTCCTTAAACTTTGTGTAATTTATTATCGTTCTAACTTAAAATTTAAAACAAACACGCTCTTCGCATTCTGGTAGAAATGCTGAACTAAGAGTTAATCAGAAGTTATTGCCAAAATAAATCTTTCATAAATCCGGATTCCAAACGCGCGATTTCTTTCGGGAACCATTCTAACCGTGCAATTAAGAGTCTAACTGCAATTATTTATTTCTTTTCTCACGAACTCAAAGATATGCTCAGGTTTCAACGTCACATTTTCATTTCTTTTTTATTTCTTTCTACAAGAACGTGACATGTCGACATAACATATGAAAAGGAATGGACAAAGAGGAGATCATGCAGTACAATAATAAATGTTGAATATTTCATAACCATTAAGGAATAAGTTTCATGCCAATGAAGATGGCTCCTGAAATTTTAAATGTTATTTGAGAAAATGGAAAATAAGAGTTACCTTTCATAATAATATTAGTTTTTGAACAAAGAAAATAATAATATGTTTTTTAAAACCTTTTTTCATTAATGCATTAAAATGTAGAAAATGTAAATGTCAAAGATCTGGAAATCTAAGCAAATATTGTGATATAAATAATCTAAGTACATTGGAATTGTAATAACATTCAGCATATATATGATTTTTTAATGAAATTTTTAAGATTTTTTTCCTTCTGCTATCCATTGTAGTAATTTAATTTCCTTATAGTATTGTTCTCAGTGACTCACTCTTTAGCAATTTTTGTTGTGCTTCCACATTTTTCATACTTTTTAATGCGTGCTCATCGAGAACCATTTTGTTTTTATTATTTCCTGCTTTTTTGTATTTAATATATTTTTATAATTCATTATTATAAATACTTTGAAATTCTTCTCAAATTCATTACTAGATGGCGCAACGAATCTTCATTCAAAATTTAATTAAAATTCATCAATTGAACTCATACTTAAATTCCAAAAATATTAAAATATTGGGTTTTTAGGGGGAACAAACAAAAGTTCAGAATTTCAAAAAATATGTGAAAACCTCGTAAGTTCCATCTTTACACACATGGAACAAATCTTCTGAAATAAAAGCATGCAAAAACTAGACCACATGGTGTACCACAATTGCCTCGTAAGGTCATGGGAGATCTGGTAGGAGAACAATGAATAGAACACGGGTGGGAAAACTTTTTGCACTGAAAGGCCTCATTGAATTTCGGTAGTTGGACAAAAGGCCGCAGCAACTGAATTTTAAGGGTTATTGTTTTGTAATTATTTTTAAATAGGCTATTGTAATATGAACAGACTATTGGAATAGATTATATGAATAATTTAAATAGACTATTGTTTTATTTATAAAACAAGTAAAAATAAATACTTTTAAGTAATTTTAACCCCATGCCTAGGAGAGAATGTGCTGCAATGTAAAGTAAAACAATAAAAAATGATTATAGCAGAAGACGGCTATAAAAACTATCAAAATGAGTTTAATACCTTTAATTTTCGCCCCATTTAACACCCCAGCAACCTGTTTCATTCCCAACCGCTTACGAGTTGTGGTAGAACTTTTTCTTAGGTTATCTGTGGTTCACGACGAGTTACAAAAATTAAAAACTGCTGCATAGTGAACACCTTTCTAGCTACAATCGGAGAAATTTTCCAGAAACTTGCCAATTTCATGAGCTTTCCAAACGAATTTGAAATTTTAAGTATCATGAGAGAGAATTTGGAAGGGGCGTATAACACAATGAATTAAACGGAGTAATGCTTCTAAAATAATATGATTTATATGTCATTAAAAAATTGAAGTTTAAAGATTATTTGTTGGAGGAGGTATTAAGACCAAGTTACACATAGACGATTTGAGTGAAATGTTTCCCAACCAGTATTCATGGCGCAGCAGCTGATCGCCGGAGAAGGCTAGAAATTTATAGTCCTAGAAGTTTTAAAGTTTGTAAAATATAAAAACTCTTGAATTTCGAGCAAATAACCTGTTATATCTTTAAAAAAGCAGGTTGACCTGAATATAAAAGATATTTCGCGAACAGAAGTAACGTTACTGATAAGGCCCCGGTATTTGATAGATCTATTTCGCACTAGGTCATTAAGTACAAATCGTTTTGGCTTCAGTAAAAATTGTGAAGTTTTTCCGCGAAGACTGCTGGAAAAATTACAATACAAAAAATATTTAAAGACAACTTAGAATTCAAAAATTATATTTTTAATATACCAATTTAACTGACGCTCAGTTGTTTTTTCAATTTTTTAATATTTTTCAAATATATATTTTTTTGTGTATTATACAAAAATACTTTATTTAGTTCTGTATGAAATTCAAATCGTTTTTATTCCTGAAAGAAATGATTTATCCCGGATACCGGATTTTTTTTCTATTGATGATAACCAAGGTATGAATATTCTGTCTAATTTAAGTATATTTAGTACTGTTTATTTTACAACGTGCTTTTACCAGCAAAAAAATTGATTTTTTTCTGTATGTTCTTGTTGCGAAATCTAGCAAGCTAGTTTCAAGTTTCTTATTGTCGTACACTGAATAAGTAACAAAAATGTCTCTAAGATATAACATAAATGATAAATCGTATTCGGTTGTACACGCAAAATTTCGGGGCTGAATGCTTCTACTTACCATCCGTAGTTTTTTTGCGAAGATGTTTCCAGTCGACAAGCAATTGATTGGATTAGTTGAACTTAGTTCCCGTTTCTGAACGAAAATTAAGTATTAAGTGAAATGGTATAGAATTACAAAGACGCATGAAGCCCAATAGATAGAACAGGTGCAAGGCTTCTTAAATAGTACATTAAATGTCTACGAAAATTCAAAGTTAAAAAATACAGTAAAGTGACATTTATGGTTCTTTTTAGGAACTAACTAAAAACGTCGCATAATTTCAAAGAGGTATAAACGAAATTTTACTAAACAACTTTGGTTATTACAAATTTAATGCTACTACTTCAAATTCATTAAAAATAAAAATTTTTAAGTCTTTTAAGATAATACTAGTACATGGTATGGAAGACAATAATTAAATTTTACGATTTATGTGCATGCAGGCAGGCGCTCAATTTTTAAAAAAATCTTTATTCTTTGTCTAACGTGCTGATTATTTGCGAGTATTAACTATAGTACTATGAATTGAATTAAGTTCATTGAATTTCTTTTCTACTTTGAAAAAAGATTAAATAGCTCCTACATTATCTTTTTCATCATTACTTATATTAGAACTAGGCAATTTGTCTTCCAATAATTCGTCAACTGTGAATAATTTCGAAGTCATGATTTCCTTCTTACGGTTCACATACTAGAAAGGAGGGCATTTTCATATTTTAGAAAAATGTGAAACGACGTTATCGAAGTTAAGCGTCGTGTAATCAAAGTAATTTATCACTGCAATACTTAAGTATGAATCGGGGCTCTGATCAAAAGATGTATAAATGAGAAACGCATATACGGTGATTTACTGTATTCTGCTAAGGGCCCATTAACAAAAAGCTTACCAGAAAGGACGCAACTGTTTTTTTTAGTTTTTGCATCCAGTGATCCCGGCCAACTAGCTAGTCGCCAAAGGTAAGAGGATTTTAGAATATTGAAGAAAAGAGGAATTATTTTTCAGTAGCGTCGGACATTGAATCCAACATCAATCAACGATTGAAAATAATATGTCGTTTTTAACTGTTAAAATGTCTTACGGTTTACTACTGAAACTCAATCATAGTGAAGTGTCTTTTTATTGTATGCTTCAAATATGAAATACAGCTTAAAACTAAAAATGATGCAGATTTCTTTCTACAAAATGAAAAGAATGCATTAATTAATTAAAAAGAGGTTGAATTTACGAATTCTGGGAAAGAAAAATTTCTTAGAAAAGCTTGAGAAAATTGTGGAGTATAGGAAACGAAGAAATAGTTAGATGACTGAGATTTTGAAAAATACCAAAATAAACAATGCTCCTCATGGAAACACATTTTTATAAAGAAAAAACAAAATTAAAAAGTGTTTTGTCAATAAAACAATTAATATATTTCTAACTAAGATTGCAAGAAGAACATTCTTAAATATAAATAAAATAAAACAATTAATAAATTTCTAACTAAGACAGCAAGAAGAACATTTTAAAAAATAAATATACTAAAACAATTAATATATTTCTAACTAAGAAAGCAAGAAGAACATTTTTAAAAATAAATATAATAAAACAATGAACATATTTCAGAGCAATCTTCTTAGGCATCAACAGATTTAAATTTATGATCAGAAAGAAAAATTTTTCCATAAATCATCAATTATAGTGAAAAGAAAAAATAAATAGAATCTCCTCTGTTCTTCGATATTGGAAGATGAAATTAAATAAGTGAACACTTCTGAGAAATTGACTCGCATGCAAAATGTCTCAAAAAAATTGCAACATTTCTTTAAACATTGCAAAATATCAATCGATGTTTATTGCGTTCATTAACTCTTTAATCCCGAGGCGACTTTTCTTAGCTAGCCCTATAAAACCGGGACTTTTTGGGAGGATGAAACAGGAATTGGACTCGTACCATTTGGGTGGTCATTTACCTCACCCCCCGTAATAACCTTCCATTAAAGCGCAGAGAAATCGTCTGTGATGGGCAAGGATAATTGGACCTCGTAACGCGCTCATCTTCTAAGTGATCTCGAAACTTCACCTCCCTTCAAAAGAAACCAAACGCCTCTGACCGGCCTTCGTCGCTATTAAAGGGAAATTTCTAGACCGCCCCGGACCGCCTCGCTCGGAATGAGAGGGTTTAAAAAATAATTCATATTTAATTAATCTGTTGCTATAAATATTTTTGTGCAAACGATATTAAAAGACAGCGCTTTTCTCAATTCTTTTCGTTTTAAATCCGTTCAAAAACCTTAATGTTCCTTTATAACCGTTTTATATAAATTTTGCGAATATTTTTATGTTGAAATTTTACTAATTACTGTAATAAATAAGCTAAATGTTGAATTTGTATTTATAAAGCAATTTTTTGTATTTATAAAGCAGAGAGGAGATTTGTATGCTAAAGTTTCTTTTGTATGAATATTTTTTATCAAAACGTTTCACTGCTTTAAAAACAATAAGATCATAGTTAATAACAGAAATAATTCTAAATATAAGCTTGTTTCCCTTTTAAGAAGACATATTTGTAGATTTATTAAAAAGCCTCTAAATTCAAGCAAAAGAAAGCAACGTTAAATTGTCATGGAGTCAAAGAAATTCAAACATGGACGGACGTAGGAAAGATTGTGAAAATAAGCTTGAAGTGA
>BGPR01014766.1:0-38362 GCA_013235015.1 Araneus ventricosus
AGATATATTTAGTTCATTTCAAAAGATGGTAATTTTGCTTAATTTGAAGATATCTGCAGCAATTAATTTGGTATTCATTTATGAATCATAATTAGTTTAAATATGTACTATATAACTAGCCAAATAACGTGTAATTATTACAATTTAATTTAGAATTATGGATGACAAAATGAAAAAGTAATCTTCATTAATTTCACAATTTTAGAGAGTCACTATGCTAAACACTTTTTTAACAATTGAATATAAAGGCCTAAATCATTAACTTTATTAGCTACATACATTCGGAACAAGTTTATTTTGTTCATGCATCAAAATTTAGTTCAAATACTAATATATTTGTTGTGAACTGTTTTCTTTTGTATGTTTTCAATTTATTTCTTGTTTTTTTTTGTTACAATTTATACTTTCAGCTTAACCAAAAATTAAACAAGTTCAATAACTAAATTAATGCTGGCTGACATTACTATACTATTATTAATATGATGGTGAACCAGCTGGTCACCAAAGGTAGCTAATAAAAATAATGAAAAAAAAAATTTTTTTTTTTGCTTATGAAGGCAATCAGGATTAAAATATTAATAGATATTTGTTCCAGTTAATAGATATTTTGCTTAGATCTATACATTGCCGGTAAACAGAATTGCATTGATGAATTTTACTGCTCCTTATACTGTTAATTGAAATTAGGTGTAAGAATAAAGTTCCAGGAACTACTAGATGTAAAACTTCGACAGTTGCAAACTTTTCTACTTTAAATAAAGACAAGATAAAAGAAAGAAAACATAAGAAAAAAAAAAGAAACTTACAAGCAAAGTAAGATTTCGGCAGGTGTTTGGAATGTAAACAGGTCCCACAAATTTAACAGTTGTCAGAGAGTCTTTTGCTCTACCTTGGATAAGGACCATATCATCAATAACAGATGGAACATTCCAATTACTTACACTTTGCATTGACGGCATTATACCTATTTGCAATCGAATTTTGATTTCATCTTCACTGTAATCCTAGACAAATTTAACAGCAAATTTATTACAATCCTTTATACTTCATAAATGGTATGAAAACCATTTTAAAAATTTCTTAACTTTCCCCATGTAAATTAATTTAAATCGTGTAAGTAAATAAGTAATAAAAATCATTGTTAGTAATAAGTACAAAAAAATCACATATATTAGGAAAAAAAGTACCTAAAAGGATAAACGCATCATCTTTTCTAACGCCCGCGATAACTTCTGAAAATATAGGGTGCCCGAGAATTGTTGAACACATTTCAAAAACTTACTACTACTAATAATAATAAACCTAATAATTTTACAACAACGTTTTTTTTTCTATTTAAATGAGAGCGCATTTAAAAAGGTTTTTTCAGATGTACCGTTACGATGATCTAGCTGGTCGTAGATTACTGGAAATCTCCAATCTTTGAGACCTGCTGCGAAACATTAATAAATCTGCGAAAATATTAAAGCTAGAAGAAAAATAAAAGCATGTCTTTGTAGGGAATTTTATACTCTTTAATTCGTTGAATGAATTGTAATTCGAAAATTAAATAGTTTGAGATATTCAAGAAAAACTAAGAAAGGAAAACAGAAAATGCACACCAGCTTCTGCTGATTGGTAGCCATTGCAAAAGGAAATCTCTTGCTATAGCAAATTTAGAACATTGTAATGGCATGCCATCTATCTGGGGAAAAAAAAAAAAACTTTATTTTCTCTCTCATTTTAACAAAAGCAGTTGTAACATTATTAACAAATTAATTGAAATGCGTCCAACAATTCTCGGATACACTGTATTATAGCTCAAAAATTATTCTTGCACGATCTTAAAATTTTAAAAAATTATCTTTTCAATGACAAAGTTTATTCCTTGTTTTTTTTTCTCTAGTTTTAATGAATTAAAAAAAAGTATATTTTACAAGAATACTCTTTATGGAATTCAAATCGTTTTCATTTCTACTACAAATATTTTATACTGGGTTTTTCTTAGATAGTTTAAGACCAAAGTATTAACATTCTACATATTTTTTGCATATTAAGATTGTTTCTTTGGAAAGCATGCTTTCAATAAATATTTTTAGCAAAAGCAATATTTTTAAAAGTAACTGTAGTTAGGGCTTAACTTTATAAGTAAGCAATGATGAAATTTTTTTAATAGTTCGTCCATTTCAAAATATATGATGCAACAAGGAACAAAACAAAAATGTTGAACTAATAAAATTTTCATTTTTTTTTCAAAATTTCATTATACTTTTCATTGTTCCTTGGTTAACATTTAAAAATTATGTCAATAGGTATTAAAAAGAATTCAAAAGCTCTATTAATTGACTTTAAAAATAAATAGATAAAACTTTAAATACAAGGAAAGAACCTACGACAAAACAAATCAATCAGGAAAAGAAAAAGAGAGCGAAAAAGCATCTGCAACTGAATATCCTTTTATTTAGCACTTCAAAACATGTTAAAATTAAGGTTCTTGTACAACATTTAAGCTTAAGTGAGAAGTGATTAAAATTATTATTAATTTTCAGATCTATGGGTTTCTCTTCACATGAAGCATTTTAAAAAACTACTATTAATCAATCGATTTCAAAGAAGTATTCTACAATGTATCATAAAACTAGAAGATCATATTATATCAGCCAAGTTTAATTAATTTACTGGAGAGTGGTTACAGTTGTAGATTCATGCAAGAAAAACATACATTCTATTTATAAAAGCCTAATTAAATTTATTTATAATTCAGTGTCTATATGGTAGCCAGAAGCATAATTAAGCTTAAAAAAAAGAGTGGTGGTGGTGGTTGTGGGGGGTGTTAAAAGAAACTTGTGGAACAACCAAAAAGAGTGTATTATCCATATATTACAATTAAAAAGGAATTGTGATAATAGATTATCATAAAATACACTATGGAAAATAATTATCTGAAGAATATTTGAATATAGAAAAAAAAAAGCAAGTCCCACCTTATAACGAGGTTGGCGCTTTAACACAATTGAAGCAATATTTATAGCTACCATCCTCCACATAGAATAGGTGAGTTCATATTCTTCTTCATATCTTTGTAAAAATGAGTAATTGATCTGTATCAGCTAAAAGCAAAAATTAAATAGTAAGGCAATAAAACAAAGCAATAAACACAGAACATCTTATACATTTATGCATAAGATGATCTGTGTAGCAGTATAAATGCATAGCAGGTACATTTATCTCAATGAACAAAATAAATATATAAGGTATCAGCTATTTCTAAATTTTCAGCGAAAAGGAAAACAGTAAAGTATATTTGAGAGAAAAGATAGCCTTCCAACAAAAAATTTTAAAATCGCTTGAAAGTATCATAAAATAGGTGCAACATACACTGGTGGCCAAACTCTAAGGACCATTTTGAAGATGCAAAAAATTTGGTCTTAATAGGAATACAATGGTTCACAACCAGTTGCGGAGAATTGTAGGACATACAATAATCAGAACTCACATTTTGCAGTGAAGATTCGGTCATGAGAGCGTTTTGGGGGCCGACCAGAAAGTGATGAAAAGGGATTTTGGCCCACCCTGTTTCACAGAAAGCTGATAATGAGTTAAAACCTTCAACAATCCTTTTATTTGATGTGCATGACATTTACAAGCATTATCGTAAAAATGGCAAAAATATCCGTGAAAATATAAAGACTTCTTTGAAAAATCCCTAATTTTTTGCTTATAACATGCAGAGTTTTCAACTAAATTGTACGAAACTTACAGAATATTTGACAATATGTAAAAAAAAGCTTTGCATTATAATTTGACTATTACTGGAAATAAGAGCATTTGTAGTAAATAATTTTTACTGCGCATGTGCGAAGAGTAGCAAAATATTTCTTTCATAACTTCAGAGCCAGATATATTGGGCAACTTGTATAAAAATTCCAGTTCAATAGTGTTAATATTCAGAAAGATATCCACATTGCAGTGGGGTGAATCTCAGTACACTCTAAGAGAAACTAAATGATAAGGGTTAATGCACAAACTGAAATTTATTAAACTTGAATCTTCGAATAGTTATTATCGAAATGCATTTATGTATTTAATTTACAAGTCTCATAACAGTTTCAACTTTCATAAAATTCAATATTATTGTTTGAAGTTTCATGTTTAATAAATTTCAGTTTGTGCATGAACCCTTATCATTTAGTTTCCCTTACAGAACGCTGCCCCATGCCTGCTGCCATTACGGCTCGAGTGCACTTACAGTAGAATTTACTACAAAAACTCTTATTTCCTATAATATTAAAATTATTTGATTCGAATTTAATACAAAGCTTCTTTTACATATTGTCAAATATTCTGTAAGTTTTGCGCAATTTGGTTGAAAACTGTGCATTGTTGAAAGCAAAAGAGATGTGGAAAGTTGAGAGATTTTTTTAAAAGAAACCTTTATAGCTTTATGAATATTCATGCTATTTTTACGAAAATGCGTGGAAACATTACCCACCAAACAAAACCACTAATGAAAGTTTCAACTCATTATCAGCTTTCTGTGAAATGGGGTGAGCCAAAATCCCTTTTTGTCTTCATCACTTTTTGGTCGCTCCCCTAAATGCCATAATGACCGAATCTTCAGGGTAAAATGCGAGATCTGACGATTGTACGTCCTATGATTCTCTGCAACTGATTACAAACCATTGGATTCCTATTAAGTCCAAACTTTGTGCATCTCAAAAATGGTCCTTAGCGTTTGGTCACATGTGTATGCTTATTGAATACTCAAATTAACCCATTAACTCCCAAATTAATTTAAAGCATAGATTTCAATAAAAATTTCTTATTTCTATTAAATCATGGTACTTACGTATTAACGCCACCGCAGCTACAGATTTTGCGGTTTTTAAGTGCCGCCAATTTGGCGGTTTTTGTAAACAAGATTGCTCTTTATTGGCGCATTACCGCCAATCTGTAGCCTCGGTGGCGTTAATACGTAAGTACCTAAATTATATTTAAAACATCAATATTAAGTTAACTGTGAAGTGAAATTAAAACTGGAGAATTTTTTGTTTTCTTTCTTTTAATTTTTTTGAGAAAAAATATTAAAAAAAGTCGGCAAAAATTCATCTTAATATAAATAAAAGTCATTGTGGGTATGTATGTTTGTATGTACCTATGTTCCACATCTCCTCCTAAACCACGGCACTGATTTCAACCAAACTTTGCACACTTATTAATTAAGACAAGGAGAAGATTACTGTAAACTTTTCGAAGTCCAAAAGTTAATTAAACAGTCAGTTAATTAGAAATTAACCGAAACCGTTTTTCTACCGTAACTTCGGAGCAAATTGTCCGACAAAAATTATTTTTTTACTATCTTAAAGTTCAAAATTTTACCTTTTCTATGGTACCAATTTTATTTTTCTAACATTTTCCCTTCGCTTGTTATTAATTTTTTAAAGTTCAATAATTTTCAAATACGTGCAAACGATTGTGAAATAACGAAGATTTATAGCTACTCCGTTGCTAGGCAACGGTTAGACTTTGAACTCATTTACCTTTATTTGTGAAAATTTTGCTTATTTTTATAAATATCTAGAATATAAAACAGAAAATACATTTAACTGTCTGTCTGTTGGTCACAAGAACTCCTCCTAAACGGTAAACGGTAGCGACATGAAATTTACACATGACATTCTAGAGCATATTTTTAGGTCAACGGTGATATTTTCAACTTTCAGAGTTAATTATTTCTTAAGATATTTAATTAAATAAAAATTAGCCGCTGTTAAGCCTAATGCTTAGACGTTTTTCGCCAATAACTTCTGAAATATTTATTAGACAACAATTATTTTTACGCCATTTTAAAGAGCTGAAAATTATTTTTTTAATGATGATAATTCCATTGCGATGAAGTGTTTTCTCTGATTGTTATAAAAGTTTAAAAAAATATTTTAACGCAATTTCTAACAATACTTTTTATTCTTATAGAAATAAATTTAAGCCAAATTACTGTTTCGCGCGCGGGCTTTTGCCAGTGTTAAAGTTAATATAAGAAAATATTGTTTTCTTTGCGCATAAACAACAAAGTAGACTTTTCACTTCCGGTTTCAGGTTGTGGCATTTACACCTTTTAAAGCGGTTACACAGTGATCCAATGAAGTTAGTGAATTATTCTCTCGATGTTTTGTCTAATTTTCGCAAATTTTTAAATGATCCTAATGAGTGTGTGCTAAGCTTTCAATGTTACTTAGTCCGGTCACTATCGTAGGAAGAGGACAAAGGGAGGGGAGAAAAACATGTATTAATGGTCTATCTGTCGCAAGAACTCCTCCTAAACGGTGAATAGTCTTGATAAGAAATTTGCAAGAATGGACATAGGATATGTGATTTTATCATAAATTCAATATTTTTGACTACAGACAACAATTAAATAATTAACAAAGGAAAGGCCTATTAAATCAGCGATATGCGATGCAGATTACTACTTTATTTTTCAATCAACTATTACGTGATTCTTAAACATTTGGAATAACTTATTTTTAAAATCAACTGTCATGTGATACTTAAAAAAACATAAGCATGTGGTATAACTTATTTTTATAGTCAAACATCACGTGAACATTAAGAAAACCGCGATTATGTGATTTTTCTGAGAAAATAAATGAATAATTAATTTGTGGAATAATAACTGAAATTACTCAACTCGACGCTTGATTTTCATTTTTTGAAGTTTGCAGTCTATTAAATTTTAGTTATTTATAGTTGTATCTTTTCCTTATCAGATTTTATTCAAGAAATTGTCGATAAACTGACGCCGGGACAGAAATGTATTGATAGATATGATATAGTTGCAAGAGTTTTTAGATTCAAATTTAGAAACTAATGTGAATTATAACTAAAATGAAATATATGAAGATATATTTTGTTTTATGTATTCTATTGAATGGTGGAAGCGGATGACATATAGCATGGTGGATGATATATTCCACAGATTATAAGCACCTAATGATACCATTGAGTACAATGATGTAATTTACAATAACAGAATATATGAGGAATAGAGAATGGTTGTTGAATTGCTAATTTTGGTACTGAATAATGAAAGTTTAGGTCAGATAAATGAAAAAAAAATGTCGTATATGAAGGGAGGTGTTACAAAATATCTATCTGTAGATACTCTAATGGGCAATAACAAGTAACATCATATCCTGTAGAGTTCTTCAACTCCTCTGATTTGTCAGGGGTACCTTCCGACAAGCTGAGATTTAAAGTCGATGTGCAGTACTATTCATACGTAATCTCGATGTACCGAGACTTCGCATTGGCTCACAGTTACAAATTGTACACCTAGGTACAAATGTTGTGCGAACTACTGTTATGACTGGCACAGCGAGAGGGAAGAGTATTTTAATTCAACGCATTCTGATAATGCCGAAGGATTTACCATCCAAGTTTAAAAGGTAACAATTGCCTTTAAAATTAGCATCCAACAGGCACTCCAAGGATCAGGCGAACATTTGGAAAAACAGTATTTTTCCCATGGGCAACTATATATGGCGTGTTCACGTGTGTCCAGCCACAAAACCTCTACATCCATGCAAAAAATGAAGAACAAAACACGTAGTGTACAAAAGTGTGTTAGCATAGATAAACAAATTACCTAAATATAACAGCTGACACTCCGCTTAGTCGTTCAATTATGTATTATCATCCGTCAAAACTTTTAATTTCCCCTTTCAACATGTAACGAAACATTTACATTCGTGAATTTAAAAAATTTAATAATTCAAATTCTTCGCGCATGAAGTCACGGGTAACAGCTAGTTTTTATATAAATATTAAAGATTTTTAAAATACAGTAAAAAAATCAAAAAATAAAAATCATCGTCTAATTCCTTGCATTACCTCAAAAATAAATGAAAGGAAAAATTTAAAAAATTCCAAAATTCAGACATTTTGACTTCAAACCTGGCTGACTGTTGATATATACCGGCTGAAAACTGTTTAGAAGATTAGTAATACATATTGACTTCATAGAGAAAGGAAAAAATAAACAATGGAATGCATTCAGTTTAGCGACGGAAGTGAAATGTAACTATTGGGCGCTAATGGGTTAAGCAGTGAAGGGGAAGGAAAAAATAAAAAAAAAAAACTACTACACAAACAAATCTAGGGTGTGTTTTTGAATGTATGTATGTATATCTATAATATAAAACAGAAAATACATGTATCCGTCTGTCGGTCACAAGAACTCCTCCTAAACGGTGAACGGTAGCGACATGAAATTTACACACGACATTCTAGAGCACATTTCTAGGTCAACGGTGCTATTTTCAACTTTCAGAGTTTATTAGTTCTTAAGATATTTAATTAAATAAAAATTAGCCGCTGTTAAGCCTAATGCTTAGACGTTTTTCGCCAATAACTTCTGAAATATTTATTAGACAACAATTATTTTTATGCTATTTTAAAGAGCAGGAAATTATCTTTTCAATGATATTAATTCCATTGCGATGAAGTGTTTTCTCTGATTGTTATTGAGGTTTAAAAAAACTTTTAAAGCAATTTCTAACAATACTTTTTATTCTTATAGAAATAAATTTAAGCCCATTTACTGTTTCGCGCGCGGGCTTTTGCCAGTATTAGTTAATATACGAAAATATTGTTTTCTTTGAGCATAGACAACAAAGGAGACTTTACACTTCCGGTTTCCTGTTGTCGTAGCATTTTCAGCTTACGGTTACACATTGATCCAATGACGTTAGTGAATTATTCTCTCGATGTTTTGTTTAATTTTCACAAATTTTTAACTGATCCTAATGTGTGTGTGCTAAACCTTCAAGAGTACTTATTCCGGTTCCTATTGTAGGAAAAGGGAAAAGCGAAGGTGGAAAAAAGATGTATTAATGGTCTATCTGTCGCAAGAACTCCTCCTAAACGGTGAATTGTCTTGATATGAAATTTGCACACACCATTCTGGGGTCCGTTCCTAGATTAATTCTGCTTTTTCAAACTTTCAAAAAATTACTTTCTAAGATATTTAATTAAATAACGAAAATTAAGCCAATTATCGGCGTTTTATCTCAGTTTTTCGCCAATAATTTCAGAAAAATATATTGCACGAAGATTATTTACATACCATCCCAAAGAGCAAAAAATTATCCTTTTAATTATTTCAATTTAAATGTCACGAGTTTTTTCCCTTAATTTAATAAACATTTCAAATTCATTTCATACGCAATTTGTAGCAATGCTTTCTGTTATTGTAATTAAATTCAAACTATTGATTGTTTTATCAAATCCTTCATTCCGGTATTTTAAATATTGTTTGAATGTTAACAGAAAGGCAGAAATTTTATTTAGCTTTTATTTCATAGCATATACCTATTTCAATATGTTTGCACCACAACACAATGATGTTAATTACTCTCTTTCCGCTATGCTCCATTTAATTTTACAAATTTTTAATGATCATAATAAGTTTGTAAAATCCCTCAAGATTGTTGAGCCCACTTCCTACAGGAGAGAGATGTCCTAAGGAGAAAAAGAAAGAACACTATGTGGTTTTTTCCGGTCAGTGACAAAAACACTAAAGACAAGAGAATTGTACTCCGGATAATGGCAAAAAATACAAGATATGAAAGAGTTTCTGCTGTTGCCGTAGCAATGATAGGGAGGGGAAAATGGAGTACGAAGGACTACGAGATTCTTGAAAATATTTTTATCCCGAGCAACGCCGGGCATATCAGCTAGTATTATATATGGCAGACTTTTGCTATGATATAATAACAAAAATACGACAATTGAAACATTTATATTTAACTGCCATCATATAAAAGTGCTGTTTGTGGTATATTAAAGAAATCTGTGGTAATAACAACATCACAGATTAGCTAAGTTTGTAATACAAAACCTAGAAGTTTCCTGTTCTTTGAAATTGTATCTTCTAAAATTTAAACTGACGTTTGAAGTTATATGCTTATACCATATCTGATAAAAGAAATATATTTTTTATTTATCCAGAAGTTAGAATATCTCAAACATCACTGTTATAGTGCATTTTTGCAGATCTCATTGAAAACAAATCGAAATGCTTTGCAGTTACAAATTTTCCATTCAACTATCGCAAACTATACCGTCGGTATTCTTCTATTAATGCTCTTTTTTTAAATATTTATTCAAATAATTTGTCTCTACGAATTAGATGCTGAGGCTCAGTGTCCCATCTGATGACTAGCATATCATTTAATCTAATTTTCTTTAATAATTTGTTTCAATTTACATTCCAGAATCAGTGTAGAAATAACTAATTTATAAATAAAAAAATGAAGATTCATAGTTTTTTAAACAATATTCAATTCTATTATGAAGAATTCAATGAAATTAATTAAAATCAACATAATGATAAAGGAACATGATGATGAGAGTCAATTTTCGACCAAACAGTAGAAAACTATTCAGGGTGGCTACAGAAACAGTGAAAAAAATTTCCCTGACTAACTTACAAAAATTTCCCTGATTAACGGCTAATAATTATATTAGTTTCCTGGCTTTCTCCCTGCTCAGAACCACTGAATGTGAACAATATACATTACTAAGAACATTTTTACCAGTTACGAGGGCAATTCGGAAATTAACCGCTGTTTGGGCGTGGCGCTGGAAGTACGGTTCGGAGCGCCCTCAATTGAATGCACGAGCAATCTGTGATTCAGTAAGCTTCGAGTCGGCGAGTGAGAGTGTCATAGAGCCAAGCGTTTGCTAGTTATAACGTGACAAAATGTGTGCCTCAAAAGAAAATCCCGCCAAATATGAGATGCGAGGAGTGATAAGATTTCTTTGAGCCAAAAAAACTGTCAGCAGCGGATATCCATCGTGAATTGTGTGTAGTATACGGGCTAAAAATTATGAGTGAAGGTGTAGTGCGTCAATGGGTACGCTTTTTCAAGGACGGAAGAACAAATATCCATGACGAATCACGGAGTGGAAGGCCATCTGTAGTGAGTGCTGATCTCATCAAAGAAATCGATGAAAAAAATTCGTTTGCTCCGTAATTTCATAATCGCCCAACTTTCAGAACACCTTCCAAACATTTCTCGGGCAGTTTTGTTTGGGACAGCAACGGGGAAATTAGGCTACCGGAAGTTCTGTGCTCGATGGGTACCAAAAATGCTCACGGAGATCCACAAAACCAGTCGAATGGGCGCTGCCTTAAAATTTCTTTCCCGGTACCGCACGGGTGGGGAGGACTTTTTGAACAGAATAGTGACTGGTGACGAAACTTGGGTAGCGCATGTCAATGCGGAGACAAAACAACAGTCTATGGCATGGGGTCATACCGGTTCTCCAACCCGGCTGAGGAAAGCCCATCAAACTTTGTCAGCGAGGAAGCTGATGGTTACCATCTTTTGGGATGCTCAAGGAATCTTGCTTATCGAATTCATGACACGTGGAACAACAATCAATTCCGAAGTTTACTGTCGCACGTTGAAGAAACTGAAAAGAGCCATCCAGAACAAACGTCGCAGCCTACTGAGTTCTGGGGTTGTGCTTCTGTACGATAACGCGTGTCCTCACACTGCTGTAAGAACAGGAGAGGTTTTCTCAAATTCAAATGGGATGTGTTTCAACATCCTCCCTACAGCCCGGACTTGGCTCCTTCTGTTTTTCATCTGTTCACTGCAATGAAGAAGTGGCTTGGGGGACAGCATTTAACTGACGATGAGGAACTTAAAAACGCTGTGACACATTGGTTAAAATCGCAGGCGGCCGCTCTTTATGCAGAAGGAATTGGTAAATTGGTAAAACGGTACGACAAGTTCTTGAATAATGGGGGAGACTATGTTGAAAAATAGAGGAGAGTTGTACCTTTGATATGTAAATAAATTTTTTTTCTCCTCTGTGCTGGTTTGTTTTTTACAGCGATTAGGAGGTTACTTTCCGAATTGCCCTCGTATTTAATATGAAAAAATATTTTTATGAAATTAAAAATTTAATTTTAAAAAAATGGAATGAACATCCTAAAAAAATCAACTAAAACAGTATATTACGTTTCTTATATGTAAAAAATACTGGAAGTTTTAACAAAATACTTTGCTTCTAAAACTGCATAAGAATTCTAAGAAACATTAAAACTACTCTTTGCACCTGCAGGATCATCTCAATACAGCCTTAATTCCAAGGCACAGACTTTCTGCCCAGTTAAAATTAATTTTTTAAATAGAAATAGTTAGATATATTCAAAAACTTTAATACTTGATAATTAAGCTGGATTCAAACACAAATATAAAATGGAAAAAAAATATCTTATATTATTTAATAAACATTTATTGGCTCACCTCACAGTCTTTTTCACAGATTGCTGTGGTAACAGATTTAGTTTTTTGTAAATACCCCAGGAGGCCAAGAGTTTGAGATGTAATTAAAAATTCCCATACTTCATTAGGTATTTCTGATTCAAATATCTGGAATGTATCTGTGTTTGGTAGTTGATTGTACATTTGATATGAAGACGATTCTGTTTTGGACCATAAAACCTGGAATAAATGCAAAATATTTTAACAAAAACAGCAGTTAATTTTCATAAATTACTTTTAATTTTCATTTAGGAAATAAACTAATAGTACAAAAATTTATAATGAAAGACAATGAGTAAATAGTTGATATGACCCTCTATTTGAAATTTTCTAGAAAAAACAATTGCTAAATTGTTTGCTAACTAAAAATTTTAATATCTTATACCTTTATGATTCCAGAAGCAATTATATATACATAGACATGATTGTTCCCAGCTTCTTGTATAACTTCTCCACTTTTAAAACTGCGAATATTATGACTTTCCTAAAAAAAGAAAGAATTATTTTCTAAACACAGCAATTAAAAATTTAAATATCGAAAAACAATGCACTACTCAAAAACAAATCAGGTTGTAAGAAAATACTTTTAGCATAAAGCTCACACAAATTAACTTATTTGAAAAATCTTTTTTTTTTAGGGGACTTAATATAAAAAAGTGACATTAACAGTGTTCATGAGTTCAATTAGTAATTCAGTCCTGTTTTCACACATGCATTTTGAACATCAGTATACGTCACACAGAATAACTGATCTATAATAAGTATTATGCACATCTAATAGACTGTTATTTTCAGGATATAATTCAGATAATAGCCTTATTTTACTTTTGGAATAAATAACAATTGACAATAAGAAAATGCTCTATTATTTGTAAATTCTGCACAAAAAAATATTTATTGTATACAACACTGCTTATAATAGAATACATTATTCCAATATTATGAAAGAGAGGAAGTTCATATATAAACAAATTCAAGTCACCTTTAATAATACAAAATAGACAATATCTACATTTTAATTATGAACAATCACATTAGTTGCATAGATACTACATATATTTCAAGTTGAACCAACACAACAATTAGTGTACTTGTATTTCTGAGCAACGTCTTTTGGCGACCTGTCAATAATGTAGGCGTGTTGTTTTAACTTATAAGCTAATAGTACAATGTAGTTTAGGTGAAAAAAAAAAAAATTGAGAACAATATAGGAATTGCACATCCATATTTATTTTGCGAATAAGATTAAAAAAATTATTTGCCAAAATTGTCAGAAATTATTATATTTCTGCTTTTTCTCAAATATGAGCCAGTGCAGAAGACGGCTATGGTAACAATATGGCAAGAAAGGATGCATCAGTGTGCCTCCTCAAAGTACCAGCCTGTACTTTTAACATATTTGACCTTGATATAAAAAAAGATTTAAACTAAAATAAAAACACTGCAAAGAATTGTTGAAATGCATTGTAAAAAAACAATTTTTTGCATTCATTTTAACCCTTTCAAGCTCACTTTATGTTTCGTTGTGAAAATTACTAAATTTATTTCAAAAATGAGTATTAGAGATGTAGCTGATCATAAATAAAGGAAAAAAAAAATCAACATTTTTTTTTATTTTCAAGAAATTTGTGGTTTCACAGTGAAACCAATGAACAGTAACGGGCTATTTTTCCTCCAAATAAGTTATCATCGATATGCAATTTAAATTAAGCATTTAATTTATAAATATGAGTATTCAGGATATTCAACCTTCATAAAATTCAATATTACTTTTGAAGATTCAATTTTAAAAAATATCAATCTGTGCAAGAATCCTCGTCATCTTGTTTTTCTTAAGAGATCCAAAGCAATTAACTCTTGTAATGCCGATATCTTTCTGAATACTAATGGTATTGAACTGGAATTTTTATATAAATTGGTCTATATGCATGGCTCTGAAGTTATGAAAGAAAAATTACGCTACGTTTCGCCCATGCGTAGTAAAAAAATGCTCAATGTATGGTTTTACTGCAAAACCAAAAGCTTGATTTGCCAAATTTAATTATAAAAAATGATTTCATTTCTAGTAATTCGAAAATGACAAACATCATTGCCTACTTAGGAAGTTTCTTTTCTTTTTAAAAAAATTTATCAATTCATTTAGAAGTTTATTATTTTCTAGCTTTAGCTTTTTAAATGAAAAACAAATTCTTTAAGATGTATGCACTTAACTCACAACTTCTGTCATATGCTAAAATACAGTTACTCACAACAATGATATTTGATGCACCAGCATATCTGATCCAATCAGATTCTTCAAGAACTTTAGAAATATCAAGTATGATTGGCCGCACTCTAGGAGCATAAACGATTTTTTTAGTCATTTTAAAAAGAATCTGAAAAAGAAAAAAGTTGGGAAAAGTAATTTAAAATAAATAAAAAACAAAGTAAAATGCATTCAGATATCACTATTGATCCACACATAAATATTTTAATTGAATTACACAATTTGAAATTAAGGTATGAAACTTGTTTGTTATTTTTCTTGCCCTATCAGTGTGAATCGATGCAGACAGCCATACCATATTGATTGAAAAACAATTGTCATTCAATTTGACATATGTTTAGTTTTTCATTATTTCAAATTAAAGTATTATTAATACTATTTGAGGAACCTCTTATCAAAAGTGAACATATCCATTTTATAAAATTTTTCAGAAAACACAAAAAAACTGATAACTTTCTAAATAATTTTTTCTGTGCTTTGTTTTTTAAACCAACAATTGTGTTTAAAATTCATAGTCTATGATACCAAAGGAAATGGACAGAGCATTTTTTGGTGGCGGTTATAGCAAAATGCTTACTGGATATGTTTAGTTTTGATATAAATCATATGTTTAGTTTTGATACATCTAGTTTTGAAAAACACCAAAAACTTAGAACAATAATAATAATAATTTTCAGAAGTCCATTGAAAATGAAAATTTTGAAAGAAAAAAAACACTTTTAAGCTTAAAAGTGGTATTTTTATCCACAGTCTTTATTTAGGTAGTTGCATTTTTGAAAATCCTCGTTGAGAATGTTACCCTTTGAAGAACCATCTATTACATTCTGGAACCATTTCAGTTCCGGAAGTGTTGGTCAGTTTTGACTGAAATTGGTTGTAAGCAAATATCTCACCTCCTCGGCCTTTTCTTTGGTTATCCTGTACATCAGAGGAAGTGTAGAGAGAGATGTTTGATCGCCTTCTCGCTTTCAGTTTTTTACTAAACTTCTCAACTCCTGACCAAAATCAAATCTGTAGCAAGAGGAGCATCTGATTTTGGTACCAACTTCATCCTTTCAACTCTGGTATCTCTTTATAAAAATGTTCACACTCAAATGCATACTGGGGACTTTGTTAAATCATACACTTGTCAATCTTCTCCTAGCCAACAAACAGTTCCGAAGTCTCCAAAAATCCTGTTGTACTCATCTTTGTTTATAATGACAAAAATGTTTTTTAATGACTTTTCCACTTGACAGAAAGCTCTGTCTGTAGGCAAAAGACTTATGACTATGAACAGGGAATGCTATTTGGACTTCCTTTACATTTTCAGGGGCATCATTTTTAAGCCAATAACATTTTAGCAGTAATGACTGTTATACCCGAATTCACAAATGATTCTATCTAATAAATATATACAAAATACTGAAATGTTGAAGAAAATTACAAATGCTTTGGATGAGACATTGAAAAATTTTGAATGAGGAATAACCTTCTTCCCAAGTGCGTTGGACATGGGAGTGGTGCGGAGAAAATGTAACTTTATCGCCTAACTGTCATCCGAAACTGTACTGATACATTCAAAATGATATCTTGTAAAGGAAAGGTGAACTAGAATGAGATTTTTAGCTTTTCAGATCTCTTGAAGGTTACTTGGATATGTTAAGTTTTGAAAAAATAAGCCGAATTAGATACAGTGGGATGATGGATATGTTCATCTTTAACAATGTATTATAAAATTATGAATTTTTTTAAAAAAATGGATATGTTTAGTATTAAGAACTTTAGGGAGCTCTACACAGGGGAAAAATAAATTTTCAGACAAAATGAGACTGTACCCTTGTACAGTCAGGAACTAAGATTGCAAAATTGTGAAAAAACGCAATTCATAGCTGGTAGCTGAAAGCAGAGAGTGAGGAAATAAGTGTTTATACCTGTTTCAAGACTTTCATGTCTTCTCTTAAAATGAGTGATTTCTCAGTAAAACGATCCAGAACTATTTTTAATCTGTTTAAAATTCGTCTAGCAGCACGATTTGATTGCAAAGCATAAGCAACAGCTGGGAACTCTTGCTCAAAAGTAATCAAACTATCAAGCATCTGCAAAAAATAAAGTACTTAAATAACTTTTTATACAGAAGTAATAAGGCACACTAATTATTATTTAAGATTGAAATTGTTGAACAGCACACTCACTAAAGCTGAAATTGAATGAAAAATTTATAGTGTAAAAAAAAAAGTGTAGTATCTGTATTTAAGCAACTATAGGTAATAAGCGAATAGAATTTAATTTTTAATTGTGTAAAATGGTGAAAAAATTCATTCAAACTCAGTAAGTACTTAAACTGCCTAAATGATTTTTTTTTAAATTTGTAAGAAAAATAACTACAAAATTTCTGGCATTTCAGAATATCATTATTTTATCTTCAGGGTTCATACACATTTTCTTCAAAGAAAATCAAGGACTATCAAGGACTTTTAAGGACTAAAAAAAAAATAAGGACCTATAAATTGAATAAACTTAACGAATTGCCGCACACATTTTAAAATAAAATGTCTCATTTTTGCAAATTCAACTTATTAGATGATAAAGTATAATATAAAACATAGAAGATACATTACAAATTTAACACAACAAAACTCCTAAAAATATGAGTTAATAAATTGATGAAAACAACCCCCATGAAACTGGTAACCAAATGAAATATCTTTTAATTCCAAACTTTTTTCATTCAATTTTACATCCAAGGCATTTATTTTAATTTCTTTTTCAGTAATTGTTTTTCTTAGATCGTATAAATAAATTTATGTCCTTTGACTTTTCAGCCACATTAACTAAATCATTTGCTTCCTCATTCTTTTGGTGTATGTCCTTTTGGAGGAACATTTTCTTTTGTTTTAAAAAAATCTATTTCCTCCTCTAGAGCTTTTCGTTACAGTTGTTTTGTTTCAGTCTTTTCTTTGGATCTTTCACTTTCTAAATACTGTATGTATTTTGCTCTAGCCAAGGTGGCAGCTGTCCTCATTTCTTTAGTAATTTTCAAGTCATAAATATCCCCAGACAGCTTAATAAATTCATGAATTACACGCTGGGAAATATATGAAGCGTCTTTTAAATTTTCTGTTTCCAGGGCCTTGTTCACCGAAAAACCTCCTTGTCCGTCCGACAGTATTAATAGCATTTTGATAATCTTCCAAACTTTTTCATAATGATTATTTCTAAAATAAGTTTGTAAAAAAGTATCAAGGGAATCACTCTTTGGATTGAAAGAAGTAAATTCAAATGAATTTGGCTTTATAATATTTAACAGAAAATCTGCATAGAGTAACAAAATTTCGTCGCTATCTTTTTCCAAAATACGTTTATTTTGCAACAACACAATCAATACCTTTTTCATTTTTTCCTGTGTTTTTTCGGGATATCCAGCCATTATCTGTGGATCAATGCAAATCACATGTCTTACTAGTGTGTAATTCACAGGACCTTTCTGCATGAAATGTTTTATCATTGTTATGATGTTTTACCGGCTATCCTGTCTAAATGTGAAAACATCCTTGTCTGCTAATTCCTTATTTTTATCTTTTCTTTTATTAGTTGCTCTGCAGCAAATCCTAAATACACTTAACTTTTATCATTATACAAGTTTGGATCACTGAAGTTGAATTTGCATAGTCTCAGGTTTCTCAATTCTTTCATTCTCTGGTTTCAAAATTTTGAATGCAATCATTAACAAGTTTTAAAACATCACTGGCAAAAAATGGAAGTAAAGGTTTATCATTTTGATACTGTTCTAAATATGGTAACAGCACTTTTGACAATCATTCCTATGGAACCATGGACCAATAAAGGCCATCTGTAACTCCTCCCTTATTTTGCAAAATGTATGTGATGAATATGGATTCGTAGAACACAAGCAGTGTTGTCCCCCCCCCATTCCACGAGAGCCACGTTGACCGAGAAGGAGGAATTAGAAAAATGATAATCGGTGAAAAATTAAATTTTTTAATAATGGCAGAGTAAAAAGTAAGGACTTCCAAGGACTTGTACGGATGCGTGCGAACCCTGTATATACAGCAAAATGTCTCTAAGCAGGCAACCCAGCATAACTTTCAGCTAAGCAGATTTTAGGCAAAATAGATGGGATTATTGTATATTCCTCAACAACTACCAGTGAAAAGGTTACAGATTTATTTTTTTAACTTTAGGAAAAAACCACGACGGGGGGGGGGAGAGAGAGAAAAAACACCACCTTGAAAAAGTTACCTTCCAAATGGGTTGAATGATCCAAGTAAACACAAATTATATCTTAAACTTTTTTTCTTTATATGATTCTTAAAATTCACTTCATAAAAAATGATGAATTTAAATACATATTTTGTACATTCAAATATGAAACTCTTTTAAAGCAGTCAATTTTCCCTAGAACGGAGGTTTGTTGCTGTAGAGAGGTTTCACTGCAATACAACAAAAAATGCTTTAAAAAATTTTCGAACGAAGTAACAAATACATATAGATAAGATGTTGCCAATTAAAATGTTTTAATCCCATTTAAAAAATTATAATAAATTCTTTAAAAACTATTTTGCCCTGCTGCTTTCAATGTTTAAAACAGAAGCTCAAACTGCATTCTTCATTTCAGTGGAGGTATTATCCCTCTCATGTGAGTAATGCAAAAATTTTACTAATTAAACTCTGTATAGAAAAATGACTGTCTGTATGAGATGCCAAAAACTCTTTCATACCCATTTACATAAATTATAGCATTTCAGTAAAAAATGGAACTAAGACAAATAATTTAAAACAATAAATTTATGACAAGGATATAATGATGCCTGATAAAAAGTTTTAATTAATCACAAAAAGTGAATCACAGCACAGTTTTTCAGCACTAAAATGTTTTACTTGCCTCTTCAACATTTTCTTTACAAACAGATAATGGTATTTTTGCACTTGGACCAAAATCAACGACAGCATCAATTTTTTTCAAAATATTTTCGTTAGCAAATAAGAATCCACGGCTAACATCATAGGCATAGTACAATTCAGATGAATAATAATTTCTAATAGTTGACAACAGATTATACAGCATAATCTGCAATAATAATTTTTCACAATAAACATTACACAAACAAATAGATCATAAATCTTTCAAAAAATTATGATTATCACATAAATAGATCAATATATCAAAAACTTTTTAAACAAATTCAACAATATTTTCCTGTAAAAATTAGCAACATCCTGAATACTAATGAATGATTTGTGTTGAAGAACTACAAACCCATTTTTTTATTACTACTAAACTTCATGGACTCCTTCATGATAATTTATCATACACTCCTCCAGGTTAAAAGCTAGAAGAATTTTCTGAAACAATCACCATTTTTTTAGTAATTATTGCTGGTACTTGAAACTTTAACACGTTCACGTCGGCTCTGAAATTTTTATCTCCTGCCACTGGAGCCCTAAGAGCAATTTGCTTTATCGGATGGCGCTGAACTAATGTGCAAAATGAAAACTTATGTCAATGATAACCATTGCTGTTTTGCTTTCGTTCCCACCATTACTGAGTTGCAGTCATGCAGTTCAGTTTGGATAAACAAACCGAAAAGACCGTAAGCTTATTAGCAATCGCAGTTCAGAAGTTTCTGATAATTCCATCCTTGCTGGTTTCTGTTTATAGCCAGATGGCAATCATCAAAATTGTGAATGGACCATAAGCAAATCTAACGAACTACACATCTGATGGTTTGTGGTACCGCCTGATGAGATAGCCAAATGTGAGCCACTGGTGGTACATGCCACCTGATGGTACATTTAAGTGAGAGTTATCAGTGGTACATACCGCCCGACAGTGCATTCAAGTGTGAGCCACTTGTGGTATGCATCACCCAACGGTACATTCAAATGTGAGCCACCGGTAGCACATGCCGCCCAATGGTACTTTAAGTGTGAGCCACCGGTGGTATGCACTGCCCGATGTTACATTCAAGTGTGAGCTACCGATGTGAATGTGTTAAATTTTCCGAACATAATAATAAAGCAGAAAAGAATTATAAAGTTTTGCAAAACATATAATTCACTGCATCAGCTAATAGGGAAAGAATCATGCTTATTATAATAGTTCCAGTTATTTTAATATATGAATCGCAGGGGCAGAATTTCCTTTTAACTACAATTCAGGGTTACTTCCAAAACATCTTACATTTATTTCCAGCTGACCAGATGTAAAAGAGAAGCTCAGATGGACTGGTGGCTTGTCAATTTCAGATGATCAGATATTCACTTTTAATTTCCCAGGTTTGAGGAAGAAACACACTCGGTATAAAAGAACATATTTTCCAAACATGCTGCCACGTCAATGATTATCAGATACATGTTAGTAATACTGTATCATTTCTGCAGATGTTATAATTGTAAATAATAAAAATAATTATTTTAGTAAGAATATTACAGAGAACTGAAATTTATTTATTCCATTTTCCCTTGCCTGCAAATAAATGATTTTTATTCATTTATCATTTTAATAAAAATCTTTTGATCAAACTGTTTGTCATTGTTTAATTTTATTTTATGTTTTGCTATTTCAGTTGAGTTTGTCTCTTTGTTGGTTTGAATTTTCTCATAGAATCTATTTTTCTTCTTTTGCTTTCGTTCTCATTATAATATTAGGGGAACTCATTTAGTCCATTAAACTTCTCCAATTTCTTGTTTTGTATACAACTTTTTTTAGATCCTTTCTTTTCATTTTGGTGCTATTCGAATTTTCCAAAATCGGCAATTGCTGGGTTCCCACTGCTGTAATTGTTTTCATTTAATTAAATCAATACTTTTTATTAATAACAATTGCATTTTATAGCTGTCATATTATTTAATATTAGTTTCATTAATATTTTTTTAAAATTAAGATGATTTCAATTCCGTAGTTTTAACATAATATCCGAATTTCATTTACATACAAATTATTGAAAGAATTAAAGTACTCTTTGCATGTAGGGTCCCTCAGTTTTGGGAAACTTGTCACTAGGTGATTCCATGAAATATAGTCATTTTATGAATAAATGAAATATCACTTTAGTACAAATATATATCTAATTTTTAAAAACATTCTTTTATGATGCTAACAATCAAAATATTCAAGAAATATAAGAACAATTAAAACTAGAGCCAAGCATCCCTAGATTCCCCTACGTAAATTAGATACTTTCAGAGGATCACCTAGAATTACATCACCCGAGTCCCCCAAGAAACTTAACCCACCCTTGGTAAAAAGATATGAAATTTTTTGTGAACTGCCATGTGTTAAATAAATTTACATAGTTAATATCTACACTATAAAAACTGGTCAGCTTAATAAGAACATTAACCTCTTCTACGTCGGATTTTTTTTCAAATTTCCAACCCCCCCAAAAAGCATTTTTTTATTGCAGAAAATACAAAGCGAATATGTTTTCCATTCAATCTCACCATGAAAATATGACGAAAGTAGGACTATTTGCACCATATCTTAGCAATATTCAAAAATACAAAAAATAATCATGGAATATAATGAGATGCATAAGTAGCAACTAATTCACTTTCAAAGATGCAATTTTTCTCTTTGTTGCATGACATGCGACACTGACTGTCCGAATGTATGACGTGCAACAATGACCAAGAAAGGGTTAAAAATATATAAAACATACCCTTAATATGCGAAGAGCTCTAAACAGCCTTAAAGCTATCAGGATTCTAAAATGTGAAAACCACTGATGATGGGAATGATAATAAGACATCAGAACAAAATCAACAGTTCCTTCTAAAACAGCAAATAATGACAACACGAAATCAAATATATTCCAGGGATTTCTTACATAGCGATGGAATCTTAAAGTAGCTATCTGTAAAGCAAAAAAGTAGACAGTTGTCATTATTTTTGCAGAAAAAAATACTTTGGGTAGTGAAAAAAAGCACAAGGAGATTTAGGACTACATCTATCAATCAGACAGTTAAAATTTTAACCATCTTATTAGCATAAATTTAAATATTAATATAATTGCACCTACCTTAATAGATATTTCCAAAACATAGAACAAGGAAAATGTGGCACACAAAACACACATTATTTTTAAAAGCTCATTTCTGCTCAAGAAAACAGTATAATAAATATCTAAAATAATCTGGGCAATGTTCAAACAAATAACAGTCATAATCATAGGCTCAAACCACCACTTAAAATAAAACCATGAGCAATACTTTCGTAACCCTTTAAGGTGTCTAACACGCAGCTGATGAACTTCTTTATCAAAAGCTGATTCTCGGAGCTCAATTTTCTCCATTAATTTGGAAAGTCTTTTTTCCTGCGAAAAAAATTCATGTATTAATACCAAAATTATATTACTTGAAATGTACTCAGATTATTGCTATCACTCAGATCAATAAAATATTTTTTCTAAATGTTAAAAGGCAGAAAATACAAATTTCTTAAGTGGTAAATACAGAGAAATGAAGAGTTTTATATTCAGAAAATGATACACTGTTGCGTTTTTGATTACATTTACTAAAGACCTTAAACAGCAATAAAAGAAAACTGCACTCATAGAAAACCTTTACAGGTGATCAGTTGCTATTGGCTCATATTTAAATCAGTTACTGAAAATAATCAAGGCTTAACGAACATCTAACAATTTTGGTCCTTTGCTTTTTATTTTGTTTATAAATGACTTTTGCGGTGAATTTGGTTTTTCTGGGTGTCTCTTGCTTGCCGACAATCTGAAATTTTTCAGACAAATACAATTCAGTGCTGATGCTGCTCTTCTATAGAACGACCTTGATAACTTATATCAGTGGTGCATCGTTAATAAATTACTCCTTAATGTTGAAAAGTGTAGCATCCTTAACTTTACTAGAAAATCACAGCCTATTTTTTACTCTTATCAAATCAATGGTATTTTACTACGCCGATCCAAGTCAGTTACTGACCTTGGTGTCACTTTTGACAATAGACTCTATTTTACACAACATATTGATAACATTGTCTCTAAGGCCTACACTAAACTTGTCTTTATCAAACGTAATACCAGACATTTCTCCGTTGTACTTGCTTTGAAAGTTTTATTTTTCACTATTGTCCGCTCGGTCTTGAGTACTGTTGTCTTGTCTGGGACCCTTACAAAAAAAATAAAATTATAGAACAGGTACAAACTAGGTTTTTACGTTACTTATTTTACCGAACAAATCTCTATTATCCGCAAGATTTATCCTCATCTCATTTATGTAATATCTTCGGCATTCATAGTTTGAGGGTCCGACGTGATCTTTCTTGTCTTTTTATTTTAACATAAGATAATTAATGATGCCATTGATTGCAGTGACATATTGAGCCGTATCACTTTTTCTGTGCCGACTAGAAGTCTGAGGAAGAGTTGCTAATTTGTAAATGTATTTACCAGGTTTAATTACATACGTAATTTTTCTATTTATCATTTTTACAAGATTTTTAGCAGGTGCTCTTATGATCTTGATGTGTTTAATATATCTTATGGCCATTTTAAGACTGAATGCTTGCAGCTTTTGTGTTCTTGAAGTGTTTTTATTTTGTGTGCTTTTTAAATTCATGTTGTGTTTTTAGTGATTTCTGTGTCTATCTATTGCTTTATCAATCTGTGTTTTACAGCTATTTTAGTGTTTGTTTCTGTATCATGCACTCTGTAATCGGAGTTTATTCTGTAGTGTGCATTTTCTAAATAAATAAATAAAAATAAAAACATACATTTTGAATTTAGCCCAAATTCTACGTAATGCATAAATTTTTTCTTTTTGCTTAACATACTCATGCTTTCCTTGGCCCCCCCCCCCATAAATAGAACCTGATAGGAAAGTAAATTTAGTGTCTCTTATTACAACTAAAGCTTTATATTAAATTGCTTTACAAAGTAATCCTTTTATCTAACATAACAAAATAGCATATCCTTTAACTATTAACTAAAATATGCTGTTTACCAACACAGTATCAAATTACTTCATGAAGGTTAAACTAACTCGCAATAAGAAATATTGTGATTCAAATTTATTAGATAACCAAATATATATATTAGAAAGAAAAAATCTCTAAAATCCATTGTTAAAAACTGCATACTGTTTCGGTCTTATCATGATACAAAATTTTACAGAGTCACATACCAACCAACGGTTTATGAGAATTATCCTTCTGAATCTTGAAGACAATTCATGACTTCTTACATACCTAAGCACAAAATAACAAAAGTTAATTACCTAGCATATGATGTTAAAATGATACAGCAGATTTTAAGATTAAAGATATTGCAAGTCACATAAAAACACTATGTAATAAACTAGCTGATAACCCGGTGTTGCTCGGGATCCATATTTTTTCATATGCCTTCCTTCAGGGTTTTTTTCCTACAAATATTGTCACTAACTTTCCCCAACAAATGTTAATCTCCTTTGAATCCTTTCTTATTGAATTAAAACTTTCAATTCTAGCTTCTTATCACCTTAGAACAGTATGGTTTGAATGAAAACGTGAGAAGTTAAGAAAGAGAAAATTTATTCTAAACGATATATTATATAATAACGAATATAATTTTAAAATGAAAAATTATAATATACAGAATTTTCCCAGCATTGTTGACTAAAAATACAAACTGAAAAAAATCTTTAGAAAAGTAAAATCTTTATAAAAATATAAGTTGCAAAATCAAACATCAAAAGATTTTTTCCAATTTTTATAAATTCAAACATGGTGGCATAATGTTTTGTCTTGAACACAGAGAATCATTTGTAAAAAAATAAAATGTTTTATACCAACTAAATTCCTTTAATATGGCTCGAAAAGAATAATATATGAAGAAAAATAAATAAATAATAAAATAAAATCGGGGATAAAATGAGAAAATAAACAATAAGACAACAAATAAGAGAAATAAATAAACAAATTAAAAAATGAATTAAAACACCAGAAGTATGTGTAAATAATAATGGAGAAAAAGAAAATTTGCAAAAATATACAAAAAAATGCCCAAAATTATTTCTTAAAATTAAATTTAAAAAAATCTAATTCAAATATCCAAAAATTTTTTACAGCATTAGCTCCTACTTGTGCCAAATTTTGCCCTCGTAAGTCAAACAGTCAGGGCGTGCATAAAGAAAAAGAAGAGCATACATACTAAAAAAAAAATGCTCTTTTATATAGAGAGATATTATAAATACACTTCAGTAAAACTAGTTTGATTCTGTCATAGTAAAACTGCTTATTACAAAGAAAAATAATTAAATGTTAAAAATGTCTCACTCAATCTCAAGCCACTTTACTTTATAATTTTATTTTTCATCAAACAGGTAGTACAAAAAAGCATATTATTCCTTTTGACTGTAGATAATGTAATAAGTAAAACTTACTTCTCAGATATATCAGATGAATTATCCACAGCCATAGATAAAAATTTCAAAGCTCTCCTTTGAATCAATCCATTACGGAACTGTTTCCAAAAGAAACCCTATGACAAATATTCAAGTCAGTTGCGGAATACTAATATCCTACTGAAGAACTGCAAGCTAAGATTCTTTTTTCTTGAAGATTTTATTGAATTACCTTCATTGCCCTTAAAACTTTCCTTCGGGCAGCTTCATTTAGCTCCTTCATTTCATTCTCTGATGGAGTATATGGCAGAAGGGATGACATGCATTCATCGCAAGAACCGTATGGAATGAAAAGACTAGACATTGTTGGATCATCTCCCTTAGAAAATAATCAATCATATTAAAATTATTAATACTTGAGTGAAAAAAAGACAATTTTAGAATGTTATACCACTAAATCTAAGATATCCGACTTCAGACATTGAATAGACGGAAAGAAAAAAAAAATGTTCATACAGTTGGACATTTAAATATGATAAAATGATAAGCAAACTACAAATCCCCCAAAAAATATTCAAATAAATAATAAAGAAACCACTGAAAACTTGTATTCAAATATCCGGTTTTATGTAAATTTAAAAGCTTGTTGCAGCAATGCACTCACATATATACCTCCTTTATACGGGTCAAGGAGCTTTGTATTAAGTAGTAGCCAAATCCAATCAGCCTTTTGGTATTTGCGGTCTCTTTTACATATCCTGACTGATTTTTCCCTGACTTCAGTCACACAGGCTATTGCATTTCCCATTGACAAACGATGTACAAGAGTCACATCTTTAAATCCTAAAAATAAAAGTATTCATCTATCACTTAGAAATAACCACCAGATAATAGTAATATTTTTAAAAAAACTGATTAACTTATCAGCACCTCAAAAATGTTTTACTGAAGTTTGAAATTTTTAGGGACATAAAGGAGAAGCGAAGGATCTTAAATTGGTAAAAATGTAATCTGAAGTATTTAACTCTATACATAAGTAGCAATAAAATTTTAGAGCATAAAAAAATTTATTAATTAAAGATAGCTGTTTCATAAGGTGATGTTCCTATTGATAAAACGATACAGAAAAGGCAACAATATTATTATTAACATGCATGGTGTCTATTTTAAGTTCATAGCCATTTAAAGCACAAAAGTGAAGATGTTAATTTCAATTAGGCCTTCACAACAGGTAAATTCAGTGTTTGCAAAGGAAAATCAAATTATGCATTGCTAACAAATCATAAATTCGAAAATTCCAGTTTGATTATACAATTAATATGTGTCATAAGTTTTGGTAGATACACATTTCAGCAAATACTAAGGCTTTAAAAAGATGATCTTTTGATGTTTCATTAAAGAAGGGTGTAATAAACTGTAAAATGAGTGCCATGATATGTAAAGCAAGATCCAGAAAAATATTCCAAACCAAATGAAAAAACATGATCGGAAAAATATTTCTGAACTGAAAAAATAACTAAGCTATGAAGAAAAATTCTTTGGTTCCTTCCATTAAGAAAATACATTTTTGTCAGAAGAGACTTTTTTCTGGCACTGATTTTGTTAATGAAACTAAAAGTTAATTAATTATTTCAGTTTTATAGTAACTGTACAACTTATCACTTGTACAGTTACAGTATAATTTCAACTCAAGAAAAGTATTTTCTGAACCATTTTGAAATTCTTTTACAGGTAATTAACAGAGAGCAAAAATTTCCACTGAAAGTTTTATATTTGGTTTCAATTTTTAATTGAATAATAACATTTTGGCAAAAATTAATAATCATTAGGTATTTAGTAAAAATAGGTAACCTTACCGAAATTATTTATCTATAAGTATCTATAAAAATTTTTCCAATAAACTATTTACTACATTAATTGTTTTTACTTATAAATGAGGCATAATTATATACATACTTATTAATTTCATGACAAATTTTACAGTATTTGCATTTATTATCAGAGTAAGAATAATAATTCCTGAAACTTGAACCAAAACCTAAAAAAATAAGCAGAGTAAATAGCAGGTAAAAAGAGGAAAGAAGAAACTTTCTATCAAAAACTTGAATTAGAAAATCTAACAATATGAAAGAAGGCAAGAAGAAAAAATGTTTCATTAGATATCTCTATTTATGGCAATTTCTTCATGTTTTAACATAACTTTAATACATTATATTTATAAAAGGAGTAATAAAATACTGTGACAGAAAATAGGTAATAAAGAATGACTTCATTTATTCCATTAAAGATTGTATTTTTCAAACATTTTACAAAAAAATACTCTTAAAGCAGATTAACCAATGCTTCAGAATCTTTTTGTAGTTATTGTGAAATACTTTCCTTAGGACTAAGTACTATCCTTATTTTAATAATTTTGCTTTTTAATTCTTTAGGTTGCAAAATTATTGATCACATCACTACTTTCTAGCGATATGAAGAAAAAAAAAATCCTTGATGGAAGGCAGCAGTTGCATAGTTAATTAATGATTCAATACTTAATATTGAGTGAAAGAATGTCTGACCTTGATAATCAAAAACTGTATCAATTCTCTATAACTTTAATATCAAATATAGGATTTAACCCTTTGGGTACATTTGACGAGTGAGACTCGTCATCTGCTTACTTGGCTGAAGTTACGGTGGACGAGTGAGACTCGTCATCTGAATTTAAGAAGAATTATTCGAGCAAGTGGTCCTGCCAAATTATAATATCCATGGGCGTCCTACAAGTAGCGATGTGCCACATTGTTTGCAAGCGAAAAATTAGGCATATTTTCCGGAGAATATTCCAGCAACAGAATTAAAGAAACACCCTACAAAACGGTGTCACGTATGTTATAAACATAAAATAAGAAAAGAAACCACTTAGCAATGCAAACAATGCCAGGTACCTTTGCATTTACCGACATGTTTTGAAAAATACCACACAGTACAAAATTATTCGACTTTAAGTTGGATCTTGTTCTATATAAATATTTATATTTTGTTTCATTTATATATTTATTGATATTTTGTAACTAAAATGCTGTTTCAAAAATATATTTATATCACCAATATAAGTATATTCCAAATAAAATGTATTACTTTTACATATTAATCCATATAGCGACAAATTAAATCTGTCCCATGGGCATAAAAATCTTCAAATAATTCAGTACTCAAAGGGTTAATAAAATGCCAAAATTTTGGTAATAATATGGCAATACACTTTCTTTGAAATCTCTAAAAATACAGTCAGTTTCTGAGAGCTCCATAAGTATAAAAATTAAGTACATAAACTGCATTTTCTTCATCTAACACAACAATGCCACCAATTAGAAAATACAAGTAAGATGAAGTGCAGTTTTAATAAGATAATGTAATTAAATCCAAGATATAAGTACAAATGTATATACAGTTGGACCTCTATTTAACGAAGTCGCAAAATGCCGAAAAAAAGTTTGTTATATGGAAAATTCGTTAAATAGAGATTAACCTTTTAAAATACTTTAAACTACACAAAACAGATTTTAAATTCATAAACACTAAATATTATTAAAAAAGTAATTAATCACACCTTCATTTTGTAAATTAATAACTATTTGTTTTATATATTTTACTCATCAAAAAGAAATCTGCAAGGAAAACAAGAATAAAACAAAACATTGTCCGGGAATACACTGTCTTTTCAATTAAAAAAATAATTTTATATTAAAATTAATGAATTTTAGCATTTCATCATACGAGGGTTTGTTGATTTCTGCATCATGGTCATTTCCATTTTCATCATCTTCGTCGCAATTCATTGCTGTATTGTTTTTATTTTTCACACTGTCCACTTCAAAACTGCCTCACCCACATCTTCATAAACTCTTTCTTCACGCCTTTATCCACCCTCATGAAGAATTAAATTTTTTTCTTTGATGTTCAAGCACTTTTGCTTTAACATTTTCCAGCTTCAAGGTCATTGATCACCAAAAAATGTGTTAAAAGAAAGAATAAGTTTGAAATGTTTAGAAATATTTTGAGAAATAGGGAGCAAAAAAATATTGGATCACAAGAAAAAGTTCGTTAAATAGAGAATGCACTTTGCTATTTGGAGGTTATTTTACGAAGAAATTCGCAAAATGTTCTTGGTTCCAAGAAAAAGTTCGCAAAATAGAGGTCCGACTGTATTTACTAATATTACAGGGGAACATGCATCTCTCTGTGTGTTTATTGGCACTCTACAAGACTGATCATTGGACCAAGAGCTACGAAATTTGGCACAAACATAATTTGGAGGGTGGGAATTTTCACCTCAAAACTTTTTTTTTTTTTGAAATTTTGATTAATTACATATTAAGCCATTTAGATGTTGGATGACATGAACAATTACTTGACTCCATTAAGGGTGTTCATGTAGAAAATGAACAGAATAGATGCGAGGCTACTAAAAGAACGTGGGTTAAATGTCTATCATAATTTGAAGTTTATAATTACTTTGTCAAGAGAGCCATGAATATCAAATTATACATAAGAGATTCAATTGAAATTATATTCTCAGCACACAAGGCAGCTAGTATATATATGTAATAATCTCACTTAATTTTACTTTAAATTCTAATATTATATACTAGCTGTTACCCGCGACTTCGTGCGCAAAGAATTTGAATTATTAATTTTTTTTTTTAAATTCACGAATGTAAATGTTTCGTTACATGTTGAAACGGGAAATTAAAAGTTTTGACTGTTGACAATACATAATTGGACGACTAACAGGAGTGTATGCTGTTATAGTTAGGTAATTTGTTTATCTATGCTAACACACTTTTGTATACTACGTTTTTTCTTTTATGTTTTTTGCACGGATGTAGAGGTTTTGTGGTCTGGACACACGTGAACACGCCATATATAGTTGTCCATGGGAAAATATGGTTTTTCCAAATGTACGCCTGCCCCTTTGAGTATCTGGCAAATGCTAATTTGAAAGGGATTTGTTACCTTTTGAACTGGGATGATAAATATTTCGGTATTATCGGAAGGAGTGAAATTAAAACACTCTCTCTTCTCTCTATATCAGTCATAACAGTACATTGTTACATTTTGAACTTGGATGGTAAATTCTTCGGTATTATCGGAATGTGTGAAATTAAAAACACTCTCTCGTTTTTAAACACTCCATGACGTTTGGACCTAGGTGTGCAATTTGTAACCGTGAGCAGTGTCGGTACATCGAGATTACGTATCAATAGTACTGGCACACCGACTTTTAATCTCAGTTTGTCGGAAGAGTACCCTTGACAATTCTAAAGGAGTTGAAGAGCTTGTTATCTGTTATATGAAGAAGTTGATGTTAATTATTATTGCCCATTAGCATATCTACAGGTAGATATTCTATAATACCTCCCTCCATTTGTGACATATTTTTTTATTTATCTGACCTAAACTTTCATTAATAAGTGCCAAAATTACCAATTCAACAACCATTCTCTATTCCTCATATATTCTCCATTACTGTAAATTACATCATTGTACTCAATGGTATCATCAGGCCCTTATAATCTGTGGAATATACCATCCATCATGCTATATGTCATCCACTTCCACCATTCAAAAGAATACATAAAACAAAATACTATATCTTCGCATATTTTCCTTTAGTTATAATTAACATTAGTTCCTGAATTTTAATCTAAAAACTCTTGCAGCTATATCATATCTATAAATAGATTTCTGTCCCGACATCAATTTATCGACAGCTCCTTGAATAAAATCTGATATGGAAAAGATACAAATATAATTAACTAAAATTAAATAGACTGCAAACTCGAAAAATGAAAATCAAGCGTCGAGTTGAGTGATTTCACTTATTATTCCATAAATAAATTGTTTATTTTCTCAGAAAGATCACATAATCGCGATTTGCTTTACGATCACGTGATGTTTGACATTAAAAATAAGTTATTCCACGTGTAGTTTTGCTGTAAAAGCATAACAAACAGACACACTTTCTCATTTAATATATTATTAAGGATTTATTATTTCTTAGGAAATGCAGGTAAAAATGACAGGTAATATGAACTGTGGTGATTTTTTTAAATCTAATTAAATAAGCTTTAGAATTCTTTAAGAACCAATGAAAACATTGCCAAATGATATTTGAAAAAAAATAAACAGAAAAAATAATGGCAAAGTAATTACACCGTTGCCTAGCAACTCATCAGTATCAACTAACTCTATGTAGTATCATTAAATTTGAATTATTTTAAAATCGTCTGCATGTCAACTTTTCATTAAATTTTGAAAAATTAATAAAAATTGAAGGACAAATGTCACAGATATAAAATTGATATCATTAGAAAGGTAAAATTTTGAACTTTAAGATGGTATAAAACTAATAATAACGATAATTTGCTCCGAACAGCGGAAAAACGGTTTCGGTTACTTTTTAATTAACTGACTGTTTAATTAACTTTTGAGCTTTAAAAAGTTGACAGTAATCTTCCACCGGTCCTAATTAATAAGTGTGCAAAGTTTGGTTAAAATCAGTGACGTGGTTTAGGAGGAGATGTGGAACATAGATACAAATATACAAACCCACAATGACTTTTATTTATATTAAGATTTTAAAGTCTTAATGCATTCCAAAATCACTTTTCTTAAACTCCAGTTTCGTTCCATTTCCCGCGCTGGAGGTATATTAAATCTCTCATTTTGGCATATGTATTACTAAAAGCATATTTTAATCGCTTTCATGTGCCCACCGAAAACCATGATGCATCTGCTTGGCGCTAGACTTTTTCCCTAAAACGCTTACGTAACTTATTAAAAATAGCCAATATTCCCTTCACTTGATCACGTGTTATATTGTTCTTCCCTTATCTGAGAGAATCAGGGATTTTCGGTACACTTTTACTAAAAACTTCAACTAAGATGTTGGTATGTCCGTCACTCTCCAAAATATTTTTATAATAAAAGCAAATTGGTTAACAACTCGGCTGTTTTATGACTGCAACAACGAAAACATTTTATATATATATCATATTTCGAATATTAATAAATCGATAATTTGACTTAAAAGCTGAAGTTTATTTCTTAATGAACATTAAATAATTCCTATGATAGGTCTATATTGATGGCTAATACTGCGAGTTGCTTCTTATTTGTTTCATAAGGGTCTCTTTCTTTTTCATGTATGTATCTGAAATTATCTATTCTCACTGTACCTAAACTTATTGAATGTATACGATCATCTTTGACATATGCACTGTTCATTTTCAGATTTAAATTTGTGTTTTTGGATTTCATTTCTAAGTCAAATTCATATGCAAGCAACCATTTAAATAAAAAAAAATCAAAATTATAATAAATCTTGTGTTAAAGAAGAACACTTAAAAAATGTACAATGCAGGAAAATCTATGAAACATCACCTTGCTGGTGTCTTCAGATTTATCAATTTTTGGGTTTGAAGCAAACATCAGTGCCAAAGCTACACCTACAGCTCCCCTCAATCCTCCCCATGCTAGCACAATGCTCTCTTTCCAAGTTAATCCATAACCAGTACACTTCAGAAGAGGATAAAGCAATGCAATCATTATTCCTCTGTAATAAAAATAATAGATGCTTAGCAAAGAAGCAAAAGATGTTTTGCTTTCAGTAATGTAAATGAAAAATATTTAACTCTGAAGACTTCCGGTTTATTTAAAAAATATATATTTTTTTTACTCGTACTTATACTGACTTTAAATGGGGAAAAAAAGAGAAGGTAATGATAACAATCTACTTAGTTTGAATAGTAAAAATAAAGAAATAAGAATTCTGCACTGAAATTCTGATAACTAAAGTACTTCAAAACAATACATAATTGTATGATCAGTCTTTGAAAACAAGTGAAATAATACAGGATCAAAGGATTTTAAAATATTTCTGAGGTATAAGTTATTTTTAGAAGGAAATTTCTCACAATGGAAAGTATATAAAATGCAGAGTATACCTCCTAAATATAAACTTCAATTACATATAGGGTAAATGAAATATGAAGTTCGGATATGTTTTCATAACATAACAGATTACATACAGCATGTAGACGATTTCAGTTAACAAACCTAAAGACAAAACAGTTAGCCCTCAATATAGAGCATCTTTACACGTAATAATTGTAATATGTTATTATTGTAATGGCTCATTAGAACTTAGAAAAACTTCTATTTTTAATATATGGAAATTGCCAAACACAGATGATAAAGGGGTGATTATTTAACAAAATCTTATGGTAACACAAATATTAGCCATGATTTGAAAACATACAGTAAATAAATGACTGACTGATAAAATATAATATTTATTATATTAAATATGCAAAACTAAAACAAGATTAAAACATATTTTTTTTTATAAGAAGGATTATTTAAAAAAATAATAAAGCAACTGCTTAACAGCATGCATAAGTATAGTGATACCAATGCATCCCAATAATTTTAAGGAAATATAGTTAAATCAAAAAAAGATTTTAGCTTATATTGCAAGATTCAGGCAGCTAAATAAAAATAAGATTTCTTTTTAATTGATAAAACTATTTTTTCAACAGAAAAAAAAAAGTTATATTACTCTACTCAATATAGTGTAATTTTTCAATGCATTCTTAATAAACTAAATAAGAATTTTTTTTTTTGTTCCTATCAAACTCACCTTAAAACAGTAAGAACAACATATGTCCCAAGAACTAGTAAGGCATCTTTAGAATCGTAATGCACCGAAAGATGAACACTAATCAAAATACCAACAATCACAAATATGAGAGTGTTTGCATATACAGATAACAGCCTCCAGTCCCTGAAAAAAAGAAACAGTAATTAAACAGTCAATTTTTCACAATATAAGAAAACATCTGCCTATGAAAATTAAGTTAATGAGGTAAGTTAAAGTAATGTTAAACATGCAGTATTAAATGTTAACAAATGGAGTTCAATTTATTAATATACGTAATTAAAAAATGGAGTCATTAAAATGCTTAATCAAAAGATGTTATTTGATTTAATATTAATGCTTTGAGTTGATTTAATAAAATATCAGGCACTTAATTAACTGTCATAAAAAATTCCTAGAAATCTTTAAAGATCACTTGACTTACTATTCCAATAATTTCTTTATCATAACAAATCTTTAACAACTTAAACCCAAACTGAAAATTACAGTAGGTAAAAAATTGCATTTCTGATAAAGTGACCCAAATTTTTATTAACTTCTAATTATGTTTGTATGCGATTCTAAAATAAAATCCTATGAATTTCAATTTTATTCAAAGATTAAAAATAATATGGAAACTAAATTACCAAATTATACCACTCTTTTAATTGAACTAAATATTGGAGATAAAATAATTTTTCAAGAACACAAAATTTATTTAAAGTATTTTTATTTGCCTCAACCATATAAAAATTTAATTTAAAAAAATTACCTCTAGCCTGCTTGTTACACTAAATAGGGGTTATATTTACTTTAAAAAATAAAAATTATAAGACAGAAAATACTTAAATACTGGGTGGTTAGAAGTAAAGTATCCTTATTCAGAGCACTATAGAGAACACACTAGTAATGAAAAGAGTGACAAATCTTAGTGGTATACTTTTCATAACATAGGAAACAAATGGTGCACAAAAAGTTTCAAAAATGAGTGATACAATCCCATAGTTTAACCCTCTGAGCGCCCAATTATTTTGAACTTTTAGCTGTCAGGTTAGAAAATTTAGCTTTTAAAGTAAATGAATCTATCTTTTTTGTATTTAATTATATCTCTTAAATCTTAAGAATATTTTATCCATTATTTTTTAAGAAAATATACATATAAATACGAGCTATCTGCTTTGGAACTGAACATGAAAAATGTAAAGAACCATTGGCGCTGCTCAGAGGGTTAAATACAATCCAGTCAAGGTCGTGATGCATAATAATCAGGAGTTTTAAATGTTACAGAGGTGTAATAGATACTAATAGTAGTTATAAACATAATGCCATTTTAATCCACACACATTTGATAAAGTAAAGAGATAATAAAGTAAGAATTGAACATTTTTTGTAAGATGTTTTTCTTAATTTTTTATGCAGTTTTTTTTTCCATGTTCTGAAAGGCATAACGCCAAAGCTTGGAGCTCTTATGACCAACAGTTTTTCCTCTATAGTAATATGGACTCAGATATTTTAATTCTAACCAACCACTATGGCCTATAAAGCTTGAAATCTGAATAATAAAAATAAAGCATTCCAATCAATACCAATTTGATTCATATAAAATACTTACGTATGAATCAAACCTTCACTCTCAGGGCTAATACACATTCTATTAGCATTTAAAGTTACACCAAAAAGAACAACTGCAAGTACAGCAGATACTCCAAGAAATCTCTCAGCTACAAAATAAGTTATGTATGCTTGGATCAGAATTGTTGTCATTTCAGACACAGGACTAATATAAATCTTAACAAGAATAATCTCAGCAATTTTGGCTGAAATGTAGCCAAAAATGGGGGCTCCAACGCATGTTTTAATCAACTGGATTGCTGAGTCTTCCCCTAAAAGAGAAAGATTCTACATGCAGAATTTTATATAAATATGAAAAATTGACTTTTATTTCAAGATTATAAAGCAATTCAATGCATATCAATTCCTTTTTAAATTTTCTAATTATTCAAATTAAGAATATTAATTGGAAAAATCAATAGTAAAATGCTTAAATACTTTTAAAGCTAATATTGTCTATTAAAAACGAATCAATAATGTCCTATCTGAATTCAGATATTATTAAATGTTAGTCCACAGAAAAGAATATTTTCATAATAAGAAGTTTAATAGATTCCACACTAGAAATAAAGTAGCCCAACAAAACCTTTATGTAACTTTTCACTTTTATAGAGAAAAAAAAATTATAACTTCACATATTAGAAATGTTCAAACATATTTAAAAAAATTCAAGAGTTTTAATGGAAGAAAAAGTCTTTGTTTCAAAACTTATCTTAAGTATAAATTTTAAACTGCAAAAGGAATTCAACAGGAAAATAAAAAATTTAGGAATTGCAAAAAATTTGGTTAAACAGATAAATGCTTTACACAGATATTCAGTGTGAGCAAACTATCTGAATTAAAAAATGAAATTCCAAAATTTTAAAAGCTATAGATCTTGTATAAAAGAAAAAAATATATATATACTATCATTTATAAGCAAAAATGAGTGTGAAGGGCTTAGCAGAATCTAGTTTATATTTGAACTTGAAATTAAATAACAGTACATGAAAACTGAACTTAATATACAAACTAGACCTACAGCTCAAATCTGAATCGGAAAACACATGATGAGAGAGTGTTTCATACAGCACTATAGCAACTCCATCATTCAATAAGCTCTCTCCTTCAATTAGAATTGTGAAAGAATGTGGCATGCCTAAAACAGAAACATATTTTACAAAATACTATTATCAGACATGACACAGGCTTGGAACAAAAAAAGCTGAACTTTATAAATACGGAATCAAGTCAACCATAAACAGTGAGAAGTAAAATAAGTATGATTAAGTGAAGAATAAATTTATACAAAAAGTGCTTGAGATATGAAAAATATTGTAGAATTATTATTTAAAAGAAAATTAATGGATGAAAAATGATTTGCGTGTAAAGTTTTGTTAAAATAAAAACTATGGTAAAAATTATCTCACTAAAAAATATGGCCACTTAAAAACTTTTTTGATTATACATAATTATTTAGACTTTTGTTTCTCATTTTTGAGATAACAGTTCAAGCTTTCTTTTATGCTTCAGTCCGCTATTTTCCTCCATTTCCCATTTCTTACTATCAAGTTCCTCTTAGTACCATTTGCCTGATGACCTTAAATTTTTGCACATGTTACTATCAATGGCATCACACAAAAAATCTTTTTTCTAAAATATTCAATAGCAGACTGCTCCTTGCTCATCGTTTTGTATTTAACACTTTAAATTGAAGAATATGTTTCAATATATATTCTTCCTGACCTTTTATCTATCAAATCTGACATTATTTTGAATGTGCACACGGCGCGCAGTTTCTGTTTGCGTGCTATTCACGTCTTGTGCACCCCCCTCCCTCCAACGCATTACCAAAAATTTTAATGCAGATTTACATCGATCCCAAGAATGATAAAATTCGATGCCGGAAACGCTGAAATCCGTACAAATGTGTCATGTCTATGTTGATAGACAAAAGTTAGGGAACGAAAAATAACAAAAATGAAATCGAAATAATTAACAAAAACGAAGAAAAGATTGTTAAAAAGAACGTGAAAATAAAATGGCTTCCTTCACGGAGAGCTAACGATCTCTTTTTCTCACGAAATTCGGATCGGAAGAAATTTGTGGATGATTTTTGTTAGATAAATTAATTTTTGTTTTGGCCATATTTAAATTAATATA